>APFE030176606.1:231305-267800 GCA_000404065.3 Pinus taeda
AGAGTAAAGATGGATCTATGCTAGTTTAATTCCCCCATTTAAATAGGCTACATTCTAGGTGAATACCATGGGCCAATACCATGTGCTATTTTGGTGAATACCATGGGTCAATACCATGTGGCATATTTTTATTAATTCTAATATTAGGGTTAATAATGGTTTTTTTTGCATGGTATTAATAACAATATAGTCCATGGTATTTGTCCCATAGTATTTTGCCCATAGGTTTCACCTAAATATAACCCTTTTTTTTGAGTGTTCGTAAATATAAGGTGACTTATGGAGTAAATATAAAAAAATGTTTTATTTGTTTACCATACCTCTCGTTTATTTATGTTTTTATTAATTTACCATACCTCTTTTACAAATATGGTATTTGGCCCATAGGGTTCACTTAAATAAAACCTCTTTCTTGAACCTTCATAAATAGAACAAGGGTTAGGGACTAAATATAAAAAGATGTTTTATTTATTTACCATACCTCTCATTTATTTATATTTTTATTAATTTACCATATCTCTTTTATAAATATGGTATTTGGCCCATTTCACTTAAATAAAACCTATTCTTGAAAATGGGCGAATGGATTCACTTAAATAGAACCTATTCTTGAAAATGGGCGAATGGAAGGTTGTAACTCCTAATTTCAAGGGCTAAATTTACCTTTTTTACCCTCTCCCTTAATATAAGGTGGGCTATTTGAGGTGATTTGTAAAAATGTTCTATGATACAAAATATTCGCCCACTAAAAATTTAAAACCCCTTAATTTCGCAAAAGGGCGAACATTCGCCCCTAAAATTATCCTTGGATTTGGCGAGAGGCGAGATGGAGCGATCGGCGTGCACTGCGGTAAACCGCGTAGGGTTCGGTTAGGGCACCAGAAACCCTAACCCTCTAGATCTGAGACCTCTGTGTTTCCTGTGGTCACCGCGAAATACTCTTGTTTGCACCTGTCCCAACATTCCAGGTCCACCTGTCTCTATCAACATGGCGTCTACTATTGGCGATGTCATGGAAACGGACGAGGAAGTCGATTATTCTCAAGACCCCCTCCACTCGCAGGTCATTTTCGACCGTCCGTCCTTTCTACCTTCGGTTTTTGGTTCATCATCGGATCCTCCCTCACATCTCTCCCTGGTTGTTACTATCCCGGCTCCCTCCCCCTCACATCCTCCCGAAGGCTCCCTCCTATCGGATTCCCCGGGTCTCGATCTCCCCCCGCTGTCCCTGGGCACCCTCCATTTCCTCTCCTCTGTCATTTCCCCATCGCCTTCATTCGACCAGCACCCTCCGTCCTCCTCCTTCCTCGCGGCGACAACGACTGGTCCTCTCATCTCGTTGGAGGCAGGGCCCTCTGCACTTCATCCTTCCCGCTCAGGTGTATTTGAGACCCCTGCGGTTAGGGTATCATCTGCGAGGTCGTCCCCCCTGGAACCCTCCTCGGACCCCCTTACAGATCACCCTTCGGCACCTCGCTCAGGCAAGAAAAAGAACAGGTGCGTTAAGGCCACCTCCAGGGATATCACAATTCGATTCGGCGAGACCTCAGCCATTGGAGAAGCAGCAAAAATGGCGAATACTATTTTGGTAGGGCATTTTCGGGGGCGTGCATACTCTGCGACCAGGCTTACTCTTTAGGTAAAAGAGATTTGGGGGGGTGTTCTCAAGGAACTCCCTGAAGTCCAGGTTCTTCCCCGCGGATGGTTCGCACTCCATTTTGCCAAAGAGAATTATGTTGATTTGGTCCTGGCCAGATATTGGCACATAGAGATGGCGTCGGTGTTACTAAAAAGATGGAGCCCCCTTTTTTATCCTAATCATGAGTAGATTGGGGCTGGGCCACTCTGGGTTCGGACCCCTGGTTTACCTCTGCAGTATTGGAATGAAGAAGTTTTCATGCGCATCGGAAATGCTCTGGGTACATACTTGGACCACGATAGATCCTATGTTGAGTCCAGGAGCAGAACTCTGGCCAGGATATTGGTACACCTGGATACTCGTGATGGTTTAGAGGAAAAGATCACTCTAAACTGGGGCAGATACACCCGGGTTCAAATTCTCGATTACGAAGGAGTGCCCTTCAGATGCCGACGTTGCCACAGGGTGGGACACTTGTTTAAGGAGTGCCATGTTAACAAAAAACAAGAGGAGGGCCCGGTGACATCCACTACTCCTTCGCGGCCTATATCACCTGCTACTCATGGCACCCCGGCTTCTGGCGCTCCCTCCGGCTCTCCCGCTCCTCCTCCTGGATCGGCGCAAGGTGCACCTCACCCACCGATCACCAGAGCTCAGGCGGCCTCGACATCTTCGTCTGCTCCGGGTATATCTCTCTTCCGTCCTCTTTCTATTTGCACATCGGGTTTTTTTAATCTCTCTCCATCTCTATCAGTGGCACATTGCACCATGCCCTCTTCCTCGGTGATTGCCCCCTCCATTCCATCCCCTCACATGATTGCATCGCCCTACACATCTCCATCTTCATCCGGGGGCACATACCACAAATACAATCTTCGCCCTCACCCTCATCCCTATGGCTCCCATATTAAGATTGCTGGGCTCGGCACCACCTCCCCTAGCCTGGTACAATTATCAGCGTGGGGGCGTAAATCTCATCTTACAAAGGCCATCCGGAAAGCGGGTGCAGAGGTTGCCTCTGGGCGACAATCCACTATCGACAGGGTTCTTAGAGCTATGCATACCCCTAGCAATCTTCCCCCATGAAGTGCTTGTCCTTCAATTGCAGAGGCTTAGCTAGTGCCTCCAAGAAACTAGCCCTCAAGAGGTTGATTACTTCCCAACCTATCGACATTATCCTTCTCCAGGAAACCCTTGGACCCGCAGACTCTATCTCGACTACTTTATCCTCCATTGCCCCGAGCTGGCTCTTCTCGGCTTTGGACTCATCAGGACGTTCGAGGGGTCTTGCCATTGGATACAACCCAGCCACTATCAAGGCTCATGGGACTTGGGGGGGTCCGGGATTCCTGGGACTTGATCTTTTTTCGGTAGACCTGGGCACTAACCTCCGGGTTATCAATATATATGGACCTTTCCAGCAGAGGGAATCATTCTGGAATCAACTCCTGAGCCTGCATATTCTTTCGGCTGAGAACACTGTTATTGGAGGAGACCTAAATTTTTCTCTGGGATACTGTGAATCCTGGGGCTCATCTGCATAGATCGACCCTATCACCGGGTACATGACTGATCTTCTGGAGCGTCATGACCTTATTGATGTCCCCATGATCAAAATCCTCCCCACTTGGAGGAACAGACGCATCGGGGAGGTAGCACTAGCCCGTAGATTGGATAGATTCATCATGAAGGGCTCTATGTTTCGACAGGTCCATTTATTTAAACAATGGGTGGGATCTGGTGGTATTTCGGATCACTATCCTATCTATCTGGAGCTATCTGGGCTGATCAAGAAGCCAAAAGCCCCCTTCAAATTCAACCATGGATGGTTACAGGATCCCACATACAACAAGCTGGTCAAGGATTTCTGGACACAGAATCCCATAGATCGGGCGGACACACTGGCAAAAGGATTTTGCATGAACTTATCACAGCTAAAGCATAGAACAATCGAATGGGCCAGAGAAAAAAATAAACAGGATAATATTGCCCTGGCACAAATTGAGGCTGATATCCTCTCACTCTTTGATGAGAAAGGTTTGGGCTTTATTACGGCAGATGATAAAGCACACCTGGTCGAGCTCGAATTTCAAAAACAAAAAATCCTTAAGGATCAGGAGGAAACCATCAGGCAAAGGAGCAGAGCCACTTGGCTAAAAGCCGGAGATGAAAACACCAGGTTCTTCCACAGCTATGCAAAAGGCAGGAAGGTGAAAAATACCATTTGGAGTCTCCCCACACCTGATGGGGAAGTTGCTAACACTTTCCCAAAGCTCGCACAGTTGGGATCCTCCCACTTCAGGAATCTTTATAAACAGCCTCAGGCGGCTTCTATAGCTGAGATCATTAATATTGCAGGTCATTTCCCCAGATTCGTAAATGAGGATGAGGCAGAGCATCTTTTTGACCTGGTCACCCCTGAAGAGCTTGAAAGTACTATCAAATGGTTCAAGAAAGACCGGAGTCCGGGGCTGGACGGATGGATGATTGAATTCTACATTGCTTTCTACGAGCTCATAATCAATGATCTTCTAAGGGTGATTGAGGAATGTCGCGCGACAGGTACCCTGTACAATGCCATCAACTCCACCTTCATCGCATTGATCCCCAAATCATATTCTCCGTCCTCCTTTGACGACTACCGTCCTATCTCCCTCTGCAATGTGCTTTACAAGATCATTTCAAAAATCATTGCTAATCGTATCTGCCCTATACTTTCTCGACATATCTCTCCTCAACAATTCGCCTTCCTGGAACATCGCCAGATCCATGAAGCTGTCGGTGCTGCTCAGGAGGCTCTTCACTCAATCTGGACCAAACACATGAAGGCTACCATCCTCAAGATTGACTTAGCCAAAGCATTTGATCGAGTTAGTTGGCTCTATCTCAAAATGATCCTTATCCACCTTGGCTTCCCTCAAAATTTCATTTCATGGATTATGGCCTGCATTACCACCCCGACCTTCAGCGTCCTGATTAATGGATCGGCTTCTCAGTTCTTTCATTCAGAACGCGGCCTGCGTCAGGGGTTCCCATTATCCCCCCTCCTTTTCCTGATCATTATGGATGCTTTGAGTCGGCTTATCGACTCTGCCAAATGAAATGGGGACTTAATTGGCCTTCGGACCACCGATGAATGCACCCTCACCCATCTACTCTTTGTTGACATTGTTATGATCTTTCTGGATGGCAGCATCAAAGATTCTAGGGCTTTCTCCAACATCATCAATCTCTTTTCATCCGCCACTGGTATGCTTGCTAATCACACCAAATCATCCATCATCCTATCCAGAACCTCCATCCATGAATCCCACATCGCTCAGCAATGTTTTCCATACTCCACCCACCCCCTTGATCAAGGCCTAAAATACTTGGGATTTAGGATAAAGCCCGTCTTCTCACAGATCACAGACTGGATTTGGCTAGTGGTTAAATTGGAGAAACACCTCAATATTTGGAGCCACTGATATCTCTCCAGAGTAGGCAGGCTTGTCTTGGTTAAATTTGTGTTGGAGGCTACCCCTGTGTACTGGATGGATTTAACATGGATTCCACGAAGTATACTGGCTCAACTACAACAAACCTGTAACAGGTACCTTTGGAACGGAACCCAGGATAAACGCATTTTTTCTTGGGTCAGTTGGAAGAAGATTTCCATCCCCAAAAAATGGGGAGGATGGGGGCTTAAAGAACTCCCCTCATTTGCACAAGCGCTTGCTGCCAAGATGGGATGGAATCTTCTTACTGGCGACAACCTATGGACTAGCATCTCTTATCCAAATACATTTGGCCACGCAATATACTGGATTGGGTTCGCCTGCCCACTTGGCCAAAATCAGGGATATCCTCTGTTTGGAAGGCTCTCTTAAACTCACTGCCTCTCATCAGGGACAACCTGGTCTGGAGGGTCAACGATGGATCACTAGTACGCATTGGCATGGATCCGTGGCCGGGATGCAGAGGTCGCCATATCCTACCAGATGAACTAATTCAACATTTGCATTCACGACAGATAAAAGTCCTGGCAGATATTGCTGACCCACTAAGCTCCACCATATTCGAACAACATTGGAAATCTACCCACCAAATAAATCTGCCACCTGCTTGGCATCCGGCATGGAGTGAATTCATCTCTGCTTTATCCGAAGCACATATCAGGATTAAACAGGGCGCGGATGAACTGATGTGGCATCTCTCGGGGAATGGATCATACACCCCAAAGATGGGATATCTTGCTCTGATATCACACAAAATACCGGATGCTATCACATTCTGGTGGCAGACAATATGGAAACTCATTGCGCCTCCCAGGAAAAAGCTCTTTTTCTAGTGCATTCTCAAAGGAATTGTCCCAACGGGGGACCATCTAATGCGCCGGGCTGTATATGGGCCAACCTGGTGCACATTTTGTAAGCAATCATCTGAATCATGTGTACATATTTTCCTACTCTATCCGGCCATAACAACGATCTGGCAATCCATTGCAGCATCGATTCACTTCACTGATAAATGGGAGGGCATCGATATATCTCATGCATGGAAATCCTGGTATAACAGTCACAAACTCCAAAAGCTCCAAAGCCTACCCATCATTACGTGCTGGTACATTTGGCTTGCACACAATCAGATGATCTTTGACGATAAACCGCCTATCTAGCCGCACATCAGCTCCCTCATCACAGCCGCTTATCACTCGCTGCCTGACCCTCCGTAGCCTAGGAATAGAACCCCGAGAGACCCTCCACCCATAAACTGCAGCACTCCTTGGGCTTTCTTTGATGGCTTGGCTCAACACCAAGGATGTGGGGGAGGCTTCCTCCTCTACAAAAATGACCAGCATTTTTACAAAGTCAAGATGGATCTGGGACCTGGCACTAACAATTTTGCTGAGATCATCTCGCTACGTCATCTCCTACATTTTTCATTGGGGCACAATTGTTTGCATATTCATATTTTTGGCGACTCAAAAATTGTTATTGATTGGTTCAATAATACTACAGAATGCCACACACACACCCTCCTGAATATATTGGATGATATTAATATACTGAAGGCACAATTTATTGACATCACTTGTCAACACATCTACAGGGAACACAACTGCAGCGCTGATCAACTTTCCAAGGAGGCCACGTCACTTCCCCGAGGTGAATGGCTAATACAGGAGCATCGTGGCGCAGATTACTTCCAGTACTATCACAAGCCATATTGTGATACACACTACCATAGGGCAGACAACCCTTGAAGATATATTTATAGCTTTTTGACATTTTTGTACAGAGCTTTTGAATAGAATCAACACGATTCCCTGCATGGCAATATGTTTTATTTTCCTTCATGCTACAGGTAGTTATATAAAAGGAACATCCTGCGAGATGATTCATTTTTGATATGTATAGAACCAGCTATGACACTGTTACCTCTCCACACGTCGGAGACAAACTTACAACATATGCAAATGCATCTACAACATGTAATTTTTCTCTAATAATGAAAAGTTACGATTTTTCTAGGGGAAAAAAAAAACCTAATATTGGAACGTTATATGTATGTATATATATATTTATTAATAAACTATTTAAATAATCAAATGATTTTCTAACTGGTAGGAGTACTTTATTTATATATTGGTACCTAAATTTTACCTAGTTTATCTAGGTTCTAGGAATAATAATAATTAAAAATATAGCAAGAATATTAAATTATTTGACTGGGGTCATAAGATCAAATTTAGTCGTTATCAATCTAGCCGTTGGAGTCTCTGCCCTAACTATGTAACATGCTAAACTGGATCGGTTCTTCAACTTGTCCTGACGATCAACCACACTGGTTGGTTCAAAATGCGTCGACAAATGATTATTTATGTGATTTCGCTGAAGATTCTCTAAACGAAGCTTTATATTCTTGACATTCTCATTCAATCTTTTGGGCTGGGATGGTGGATCTCCTTGTAAATAACAGAATGGCAGAGGATGGATTCCTTTGAATTTGTGTAGAGGTGATGTTTTGTATTTTTGGAGATCTGGGCATGTGAACTATTAAGAATCTGTAATGACTACAACGCTTGAATTTGAATCTTCTCTCGGAGAATGTAACAAAGTAGGATAAAAGGTAATTGTATGCTGAGAAAAAACCCTGTGTATGGATTGAAATATTTGTTCTCTTTTTCATCATATCAAATCCAATGATTTTGATATGTAGTTGTAGAATGTCTTTGATACGTTCATCAAAGACATAGACCAAGAAATTTGGGTAACAATCAAACCATTTTGGCCCATTGGATAGGGGAGAAATAATCCCACCAAGTAGGGAGTTAGTGTACTTGTTATGAATAAGGTCTCTTATAGTTTCTAAGCGAAATATGTTTAATCCTCTGTGAGTTAAAGTAGAGATCCCAACTCTTATACAACCAAGATGGACATATGAAGTATTATGTTTGCGGCTTCCTACTGAAGTTATTTGGGATCTAACAAAGGAATGGTTTGGATGGCTTCTACGTTTTCCTAGATTTGAATAACATATTGTTTAACAGAAACTCCTGTTACAACTTTGATTTGAAATATAGAGAGATCAGAGTACACTTCTGAGGGGATGTTATTAGGAAGATTCCAACATGAGGAAGGTTGAATTTCTACGAAAAGAGACATATTTGCATCTAGCTTCCATTTTTAACTAATAAGAAGATATATAATTACCTGGAGAACGAGAAGTTATTGTCTCTGATACCAATTTGGTCATAGAGGCTTCCTCCGATGGAGAATAAAGCTTGCAGATGAAAATGATTCTGGATTGAGTGTTGGGATAGGGTCCCCTGCGGTCAATTTTGGGGCAAAAGCCCAAGTTTGAGGGTAGAAATCCCAAGTTTTTGTTATGTAAAGTGTAGCATCTCCGCAAGTTGTGGTTGCGGAGTGCATAGATAGTAAAGTGTCATAAAGGGTTTTTCCCTTCTTTTATGTAAGTGGTGTTAACGAGCCTCATTATTGAGAAATTATATGGGCCTTAATTGGCCTTAATTCACCTCCTAGATTAGTCAAACCAACTATTATCACAACTTATTGCATACTTTTGATTATATTTTGTTTATGAAATGAGTTAGAGTTGGCTATTTGGCTTTTTGGTCTTATGTGCATGTAATACAGGAATAAAGGATAAAAGCAAGGAAAAATGCACGTATAGAGGATTAAAGAAAATAACTATGGAAAAGGCCTTGGTAAAGATTTGAATGGGACAAGGGAAAGTAATTATAGGAGGTAAATCCTCCTCATTTACTACACCTCCATTCGAATATTCCACCATCACCTCGGAGTGTACACAACCATCACTTTGAAAACTAAAAGACAGCCAAGCAAGGGAAAGGGATAGAAAACAATTTATCTTAAGTTGGGAGCCAAGCCTCCCTAATGGGAAGGAAGTCGTTAAAGACTTCAATTGTATAAATAGAGAGGCTTAGGACCTCAGTAGGATTCAAACTTCTATTGTAAAACTCTGTTTTATTTCTAATTTGCAAAGACTTGTGACAATTTTCTCTGTAATCCATGGTTTTTCTAATAAGAATGAGTTATGTTTAAGCCAACTCTGACTTAACTCCGAGGGCTGAAGCTCTTGGGTTAGGGCTCGACCCAAGCAGCCAAAGCTCCTCTTCATTGTACAAATCTGCTAGCATAAGAAATTATGTTCTATTTATTTTCTTAAGTAGTTTCATGGTTTGTTGATTCATTTGCTCAAGTAGTTTTCTAGTTATAATTCATTTGTTTAAGTAGCTTTCTGGTTTTTTCATTTGTTTGAATAGCTTCTTGTTTTTGCGCATTTTCTTCAGTAGCTGCATTGGCTTTAAGTTTACTTCCATTTGTGTTTTTTTTAAATTCACAGGTTAGTTAGAGGAAAATATTACTATCAAGTTGTGTGCAGATGTCTTGGCTTCATCTCCTCCCTTTGGGACCATGACTTGAGGCAAAGACCCTTCAGCAGCCCCAAAAACATAGGTCTCTGGTTCTCACATGGGCTATGGAGGTCATTGTTTAAAGCAATTGTTTGTTCACCTGCCCTGGTTCTCTCTGTCATTTTCATTTGAAACCACCTCTAGCATGTTCCTCATGCATCGCTTCATCGCCTTCCTATAGAATCACCAACAAACCTTCACAATCACTGTCTGCTTCACTATTTTCTCTAATTGTTGCCTCGCATGGAGTCGACCACTCACTTTATGAACTTTAAGTCCCCATCATCGATCTGCCTCGCCTGATCCGATGGCCATCACGTCACCTCCACAACTTTAGGCACTTTAAACCCCCATCGTCGATCTGCCTTGCCTGATCTGATCGCTGTCGCTCCACTCGATCATTAACTAGCTTGGTTGATCTCCATCATTGATCAACCTCGCCTAATCCAACGGCTATCACGCAATTTCACATGGATTAGTGCACAAATGTTATCCGTCTGAGGGCACGTGAAAAAAGTGGTTTTCTCATGCTACGGGTTGCGCAGTCAGGCTAATTGCGTGAAATTTCCAAGAACTACTTATAGCCTGAAGGGCACGCAAGAAACTACTTACCGCCTTAGAAACCGGCTCCCTCATTTCTGCAGGTATCTTTTCCCTGTGATATGATCTCCGCCATCTGTCTCTTGACTTCACTTGTGTGATAAGATCCTAGCTGTCCATCACTCTTGTTCCTTATCCGCCTATCCCTTGGCTTAATCTGCTCAATACGATATCCATCGTTCATCGTTTGCGTTCATCCTATTCATCCATCTAGTTTCTTAAGCCTTCATGATAAGACCTCAGCCATTCATCCTGTTCATTAACCCTATTCACCCATCTATCTATGTAACCTCCTTCGATCCAATCCCCATCGTTCATTTGCCTTTCACTTGGCTAATCCAACTGTTTGTATGCACTATTGCTCCCTCACGTCCTCCTTTCACTAATTTCGACCTCCAATTTCTTTTTCTGCTTGAAACCTGATTTAGCCTAAGTTTCTTTGTTACACCTTAGTCTAGTTTTGATGCTCTTTACTTATACAACTTAGACATTTATTATTGGGTTAGTTTTAATTTAGCAATTCTACTTAGCATAGTTGTTTAATTGGTTAGTTAGATTATGGTGTAAGTTTAGCATTTCATGATGTTTTCTTCATTACTACAATAGAGTATCTCTCTCTTAGAATAGGTTTGCTTTCCTTCCATCAAATAATTAAGCTTATTCTGACCCTATAGAAGTGATCATTTAAGGGAATCAATTGTTGTTTTGTCTTTGTTGTGACTAGACCCACTCTAAGGCTAGAGGGGTTGCCTCTGTCTGCAGAGGGAACACTTTCCTACTTCACAAGTTGGCGACCATACTGGGGAGTCCTTTGTATGCTTTTCTCTTGTTTTCTTTTGTTTGATTTTGATTTAGTGTCTCTTGAATTCTGGGGTTAAACAGTCAGTCTTTTGGGTTATCTGGGTCAATCTAGGAAATCCCTTTCTTGTCTGTAAGGATAGACTAGTCTTTGTTTGGGAGTTTTCATTCATTTTCCACTGTTTTTTAAGTTTGTCACTAGAAAAGCTTAACAGTCGTTTCAACGCCACCCTGTATCTGTTTTAAAATTCTATGCGTCGCTAAATCTTGTCGTACAGTCGCGACAATTCTTGAAATCAGCCCATTGTGGAAGAGACGTGTACTCTCGTGACGACTTCGCTCTATTGCCATGGCTAGTGGTTGATCGTCACTAGTTTCTGGTGTTACACCTATGATGATTCCTATAGAATTTGTTTTTCAATTCTACCTCCTAAATTTACTAAGCTAGTTAATCCCTTGTTGTCTTTCTCTTGCCTATTAGTTTGTTTTAATTGCTTTTGGTTAAGGTGCTTGCTCTTTGGCTTGATTGAGTGAATTTTGTACTTTTGGCTTTGTGGCCTAGCTTTTTCAAGTTTTAAATTATTTGGCTTGGTTGCTTGTCTATCCAAAGTTCATCCGTAGCCATCTTGTTGGTTTACTTGGGATTTTTCCATTGCTTGTTTTTTACTGGTTGATGCTTAGTGTCAATTATTGAACCAATTTTGATATTGATTTGATTTTTCACTAACAGACATAGATTAAAATTGTTTGGATCAACTGGTTCACGCTTTCCTGTTTGTTTCTTTAGAATTCAAAGTTTTCAAAATCAAAAGAGTGCATTCATTTAGTATACGAAACTGAAAGTACATTTGTATTTCAAGTTTTCATGTTTTGGAAATTGGAAGGAAAACTTTAAATTTGTTGTTAGTACTATTGATGCAATGTAGGGATTGATGTGTTTATGCATTGTGTCTCTTAATGATTGCATTTTCTAGTCTTGGTTTTGTCTTGGTCTGGGGATGATCTCTCTACATTTCTGTAATTAGTTGTTCATCGAAGTAAAAGATGCTTTACTCATTCTGGTTGCATCCTAGGTTTCGACATACATACGGTAAGCCCTAGAAATTGAAACATAATTCAAGATCAACTCTAAAATGAATTGAATGAACTTAACAACGTATTGGAACATGACGCAAATTATTTAGAGGTCTAGCCTAGACACATGCTCCGGTGTCGTTAAACCTAGTCACTATTGCTTTCACTTAAGGTTGGGTGATTCCTCCTTCTGTGACTCAATAGCTGCTAGTACGGACTTGTGCTCCCAGTACCATCAAGTATATGTTGGGAGACCCCACTAGGTTATCATCCTATATCCTTAGGAATCTGTGTCTAATGCCTTTCAAACCGTAACGCACCAAACACAACATTCGGGAAGATTGACTGCTATACGAAAAGTCCTTGGTTTTCATATGATCACCAAGGTGTATATGCAATTTTACGGGTTGTTTGGTAAACCTTTTGCCTATTTCTCCAGAGTAGTCACTTTCATTCCTTTTTGGACTCCTTAAAAGAAAAGGTCCATTTGAGCACTTGTCCTTTCAAGCTCATTAAATATTCGAAGGTGACTAGAGTCATCTTTTCATCCTTTTCTCAACTCTTTAAAGATGAAAAGGTCAAGTTCTGTTCATGTGTCTTAAAATTTATTCAGCCACAGTCACATTTATCTTGTTAGATCTTGTTTGTGTTTTAGTTTGTAGGATTATTCTCCTTACTCATTAGTTTTCCCTAGGGTTTTTGAGTTAAACCATCCTGGTGGAATCACCGATCCCATCTCCCATTCCAAGTGACCAAGGATCCCCATCTTCTATCACTTCTGAGGTACCAATTGTTAGTGATACTCTTCCTGTCATTCCGAGTATCCAACCACTTAACTCTTGCACTCCAGAAGATGAATCTTACGATATTCATTGGAACCCCATTTGGGAGCCTTCCGAAGAAGACTTTCCCGTTACTCCTCCTGGTGTTTTGGTCCCGATGTCTTCCTCCAACATGGATGAGATGAACCCTGTCTCGGGTGAAGAAACCTTTATGGCAAGTGGTGAAATCCCTATACCTACAGAAACTTCACCCTTTTGTGTCACCCCTTTTGGTATCATGTTGCCTTTACACTATAATGCTTTGGCGAATATCATGGGTTCTAGATCTTCCCTTACAAGTTCCATGTGGTCTCGTACTGTCACTCCGACTTCAGAGTCTTTCACGCCCCAGATTCACAATGTGACTGTCACATCTGTTCCAACTATTCCAACCATTTGTGTGGCTTCTTCAGCCCCCATTGTTAGTGCCATCACTGCATCTTCAGTCGTGACCACTATTGCTAGACCTTTAGCTGGTCCTACAAATAGTGGTTCATCTGCATCCACATCTGGAGTTGTTAATCCTACCCTGAGTGCCCCACCTTCTTCTGTTTCCATTCCAGTAGGGGAGGCATATGGTCTCGTACTGTCACTCCGACTTCAGAGTCTTTCACGCCCCAGATTCACAATGTGATTGTCACATCTGTTCCAACTATTCCAACCATTTGTGTGGCTTCTTCAGCCCCCATTGTTAGTGCCATCACTGCATCTTCAGTCATGACCACTATTGCTAGACCTTTAGCTGGTCCTACAAATAGTGGTCCATCTGCATCCACATCTGGAGTTGTTAATCCTACCCTGAGTGCCCCACCTTCTTCTGTTTCCATTCCAGTAGGGGAGGCATATGATCAATATTTCCAATCTCTTCAGAATCCGGATCCACAAAATCCATTTCATTATTATGATCCTCGAGGAACTCATATTTATCACCCTAGACCTATGCCATCTCAACCTGTGGTTGAGGTTTCAGTTCTGTTATCTGTTGCTTCGGGTAACACCACTTATCATGGTGGCCAAGCACAACCTTCAAATTTTCAAGGACCACCCTATCAAGGTCAGTCGTCTTACGGACAGTTGCCTCACGGACAACTGTATTATGGACAACCTTATCCAGGGCAACCTGTCGGCCCACAAGGACAACCCTTCTAGGGACAGCCTTCAACCTTCAGCAGTTCATCTTTCACATACTTCGGGCAACCTTCTAGTAATTCAAAACATCCTTACATGCAACAAGGCCAAACTAGTATCCAGTAAGGTCACCCTTCTTGGCAAGTCGGTCAACCTCATATCCAGAAAGGCTAACCCATTGTCCAGCCTAGTCAACCCTCTGGACAAATTGGTCAGCCTCAAATCCAACAAGGCCAACCAATTGTTCAGTCTGCTCAACCATCTGGTTAGTCAGGACAACCCGCGTTTGTTCAAGGTCAACCCAATACCCAGCAAGCTCAACCTTCTGGGAAAATGGGTCAACCTCAATCCCAACTAGGTCAACCTTCTAGCCAAATGGCTCAGCCTCAGTTCTCCTAAGGACATCCATCTGGACCTGTTCAACCGAGTGCTCAAATGCTCGTTGCTTCTCAAGCTCCACCAGGTTTTTAGCCCTAGTCTAGGCTCCAAACTCAATTCGGTCTTCAAACTCAATTTGGGCCCCAAACCCAACCTGCTCATCAAATGTAGCCTGGCCCCTAGGCTCAGTTTGGAGCCTAATAGCCTTATGGTTTCCAACAGCCCCAAGGGAAAACTCAATTTTCCCCATACCAAAATTATCAACAACCATAGGTTAACACTTATCAGAATTTTCAACAACCATACGTTGCTCCTGTGGGTCAAGTTCGTAATCAATGGAATGTAGGGGGTCAAATCCAGGGTCAACCGTCTAGTTACAGTTATAACCCCTATGGACAAAATCCCTACAAACAAAACCCTTATGGGCCAAATCCGTCCAAACAAAATCAATGGGGGTAACCAGGGACTGGATGGAACTCTAGTGTTGTTTCTTACCCATGGCCTCAGATGTCCTTCAACCCTCAATTACCCTTTTTGGCGACGTTGGAATTACCAGATCTGTCCAAACTGACAAATGATCCTATTCTTCATAATCTATATTGGCCACCGGTTCCAACTAAGATTCTTAGTGATTGTCCCAAATTCAATGGTAAGGTTGGAGAAGAACCCCAAGCTCATGTCATGACCTATCACCTATGGTGTTCATCGAATTCATGGCTTAATAATTCCATTCGACTCCACTTATTCCAATAGACTCTCACTGGCTCTGCCACAAAATGGTATAATGAGTTAGCTCGCGAAAATTTTCAGGACTTTAACTCACTTGCTATGGCATTTTTAACTCATTTTCAGTTACCGATTCGATATGAAACAGGCACACACCTCCTGACATCCTTGAAACAAAACACGACTACTCATATCTCTGATCACATCCATGAATGGAGGTGGCGTCGTCGTTTAATTAAGTTCTGGATCCCCGACCAGCTTCTGACCGACTGGTTTACAACTTCATTCGTTGGTCCAATAGCCTAGGACATTGCTATGGGGGCATGTGTAACTGAAGAGTATGCCATTGCACGTGCTCAGTACCTTGGTTTACTCCTAGTCTGGTACGCTATATGATTATTTGCTAGACGCCCCACGACCTGGAACTTCCCAAGCTTCATCAATGCCATCTATTGATAGTGTCATCAGCTCCGTTAACACGTCCTTTAGAAAAGCTTTCGCAAACCCTGTGAAGCAAAAATCTAATGCTCCAAATGAAAATGCTTATCAGGCTTCATCCAATTCTGGTAAAACTTCCGAGGTTAACGCTGTCCAGTCCACCATAGTAGACAAAACTTTGAAAGGTAAGAAGAAGGGAAAAGGAAAAAAATAAAGCCGATCAAGCAAAGTAGGATCCCCCTAAGCCTCCGGCCGAGGAAGGTGCCAAGCACAAACCTAAGTATCCTTGTCTTATTTGCGATGAGGATCACTATACTAAAGACTGCCCAAGGTGGTCTGAAGTTAGTTGTTTGTTAAAAGGTTCCCCTGGGACTCCTGTTGTGCTCAAAGAGCCTTTCCCTCATAGCAAAATCAAATGGTGGCTGATCCATCTCAATCCTCTTCTCCCTTCAGCTCCCAAGTTTTTATGGCTGGGAAAATTCTCATCCATATCATTACACGGTCAAAAGAGTATCCTTCGCCAACTGAGAAGGAAACCGAGGTCCCTACAGTGCTCCTTTGTCTAGTTCGGGTCTAATCCATATCGAACAACCTAGTACTGAGTCAGTCATTCGACCTTATCCTAAAGGAGTGCTCCAAAAGTCTTCCTACAACCCTAATGCTCGTGCTACCCAGCATTATATCATCGTTGAGGACTTAGCCCAAGCTCCTTCAGCTATGTCCGCATTATAGGTCCTCCAAAGCTGTCCCTCCCAAAAGAAGTTGTTGCTATCAACCATCGGTGGCATTGACCTAGCTGACTCAGATTTGATCACTTTTGACTTGGAAAATCATGTTTCAAGACTGCCTCACCAAATCGCCTTCCTTATTCAAGTCATCATCAATTCTAAGACTATTCACCGCAATGTTATTGATGAAGGCACTTCTAATTGCATCATGTCTATTGCTTGTTGGAAGGCTATTGATTCTCCAACCCTGAGCCAGTCTCCTAATACCTTGGAAGCCTTTGATGGGAGAGATTCCCATCCTTATGGTATACTCCAATGACTGCCTATTACCCTGGAAGGGAAGATGGTCGAAGTAGAGGTCGAAGTTGTTGATGCCAATTTGACTTACAACCTCCTCTTGGGACGAAGATGGACATATGCCATGTGAGCCGTGGCTTCATCTCTTTTTTGTGTCCTTCATTTTCCCCATCAAGGGAAGATTGTATCGGTAGAGCAGTTGTCCTTCTTCACTTCCTCTTCTTCCAATGGCAATGTACCTTTCGTGGAGCATACCTCTGTTCCATATGAGAGTATGGGTGCTAGACTCTTTAAAGATCCTGCCCTCATGGGTGTTTTCTCACTCCCACCTCCCAACATCGCTCCTGTCAATGTGATTTCTATTCGTTCTGATCCTTGGGTTGTCCCTCCCGCTGATCAAGTATAATCTTGGGGCAATGGCATGCCGTTGAGCCCTATGGAGCATAACTACGTCAAAATTGTTACTGCATCGGCTTCATTTCCTGAACCTGCTCCTTCAAGTAGGGCTCTCTACTCATATGTCCAATCCCCTTGGCTTGAAGAAAGCGCTTCTTTGGATCCCTTATAGGAAGACTTTCCTTATGATGAAGCGATTATCAAGACTTTGTCTTTTGAGGAACCCCCTTGGTCTGATCATCACCATCGTTCCTCGTTTCTCCCTACCCATGGGGCTATGCTTACTTGTCTTGAGCAGTTTGCTTCCTGTGTCCCCTCCCAACCCCTTCAAACACCTATTCAAGTTCATTAATTTTCCTCTAAAGGAAATATGGGGAACATTACGCAAAATCAACCTATCGACATCTCTATTAACTAGGGGGTTGTTGAGCATATTCACGTTGGAGTAACTTGTACTCTGGAGGAGATTCGACTTTATACTGATATTCTTTTAGAATTTCGTGATGTTTTTGCTTGGTTGTATGAAGAGATGCCTGGCATCGATCCTAGCATCGTGGTGCATGAAATATCTATGTATCTGGGTGCTAAACCTGTCTGACAGCGTCTACGCCCCATGCACCCCCGAAGGTTGTAGTTATCAAAGCAGAAGTTGAAAAGCTTCTTAAAGCTGGTTTTATTTACCCTATCCCGCTCACAGATTGGGTTTCTAATATTGTCCCTGTGACCAAGAAGCAGGGCACTATTAGGGTATATGTTGATTATCACGACATTAATCATGTCTGTCCCAAAGATAACTACCCTACACCTTTCATTGCCAACTCATTGATGATTGTGCGGGGAGTGAAATTTATTCATTCATGAACAGCTTCTCTGGTTATAACCAGATCAATATATCACCTGCAGATCAACACATGACCGTCTTTATCTGCCCATGGGCTAATTTCGCCTATAAGAAACTCCCTATCGGTCTAAAAAATGTTGGTGCTACCTTCCTTGTGCAATGTCTTATGCGTTTCATGACATTCGACACATTGTATAGCCTTACCTGGATGACCTTCCAGCTCATTCAGCAAAGTGCCAAAACCACCCAAATCACCTTTGCAAAATCTTTCTTCACTGTCGAAACTATCGTATTCGTCTTAATCCTCATAAATGTGTCTTCTGCGTTGAATGCGATAGACTTCTTGGGTTTTTCGTCTCCAAAGAGGGCATCCGCCTAGACCCCCTTAAGTTTGAAGCCATCTTGAATCTTCCTCCCCCTGCTTCTTTGCAGCAATTGCAGAGTTTG
Source organism: Pinus taeda (assembly GCA_000404065.3). Classification (NCBI taxonomy): domain Eukaryota; kingdom Viridiplantae; phylum Streptophyta; class Pinopsida; order Pinales; family Pinaceae; genus Pinus; species Pinus taeda. The sequence continues at coordinate 249,556 of APFE030176606.1, forward strand.
CAGGGTAAAGCCAAATTTTTACGTTGTTTTATTCCAAACTATGCTGAAGTGGCCAAAGGCTATATGTGGTTATTAAAGCAGGATACCCCTTTTGTTTGGGATACTGTTGTAATAGAGTCATTCGAGCAGCTCAAGGCGCTACTTGTTTCTCTCCATTGTCACGTCCCCCTGATTATTACCGTGACTATACTCTTTATTTGGTTGCTACCGATAACACCATCGGCATAGTTCTAGTCCAAGATGATGATGATGGTACTAAGCACATTGTCTACTATCTCAGCTGCAATCTACTTGACTTGGAAACTTGATATGCCTATGTCGAGAAGTTGGCATTAGCAGCCTTTCATGCTGTCCAACGTTTCCGCCACTATATATTATTGCGCACCACGACAGTGATTTCTGACTGCAACCCAATGACGTACATCTTGTCACGTCAGTTACTGGGGGGCAAGTACTCAAAGTGGGTTGTCATCCTTCAAGAGTTTCACTTGTACTACAACCAAGTCTAAAAAATCCCTCGTTTTCAATGAGTTTCTCTACTCCCTACCCTCTACAACCACACCCTCTCGATCAGAGGACCATATTCTGAATGAGTCTTTGTTCTTGATTAGCACCCTCAATCCTTGGTACAGGGATATTATTGTCTACCTTCAGACGCCCTCCTTTCATCCCGATTTGTCTAAGGATGCTCGGCGATATATTCGCCATCATTCTCAACCCTATCACATTAACAGGGACACCCTATACCGAGTCGGTGCTGACTCTATTCTGCATCGTTGTCTGACGTTTGAGGAAGCTGAACAAGTCTTGAATGACTGCCACTCTAGCACCTGTGATGGTCATATGTCCGGGTATGCTACTGCTCAAAATATCCTCCGTGCTGGTTATTTTTGGCCATCTATTTTCAAGGATTGCATTCTCACTGCTTGCTCTTGTCATGCATGCCAAATCTACCAACGAAAAATGTGTGTGCCTCCTACTCCTTTGCACCCTGTCATTATCGTCGGCCCTTTTTCCAAATGGGGCATTGATTATATGATTTGTAACCCTCACTCAGCTGGGGGGCATGGGTATATTATCGTTACTGTTTATTATTTCACGAAATGGGCCGAGGCGATGCCTACACTATCTAATGACGGTAAGACAACGACACAATTTTTATTCAATCATGTCATTTCACGATTCGAAGTCCCTTAGGCCATCATCACTGATCATGGTTCTCATTTCCATAATCATATGAGGACTAAGTTAACAACCCAGCTTGGCTGTGGCATGATAGTTCGACGCCATATTATCTTCAAGCTAATGGTCAAGTAGAAGCTGTCAACAAAGTTTTGGTCATGATGCTTCAATGCACCATTGGTATGCACAAGTCCAACTGGCATTTGATGTTGTTTTCTGCCTTATGGACCTACTAAACTTCAGTGAAGGATGCAACCAGATTTACTCCGTTCTAGTTGGTTTACGGTCTGGAGGCTACCCTTCCAATTGAATGTGAGATCCCTTCACTTAAATTAGCTGTCGAATTGCTCCCAAACACTACTTCGGTAAAAGAACGTCTTCTTTACCTAGAGCGGTTGGATAAGACCCATCAACTAGCCTCTCTAGTCATTGAAGCGTAGAAGAAGAGAGTGAAAACTCACTTTGACCAAGCTGTTCATCCTCGTTCTTTCATTGAAGGAGATTTAGTCTTGTTTTATGATCAAGCGAATGATAAGTTGGGGGCAAGAAAATTCAAGCCTATGTGGCATGGGCCTTACATTATAAAACATGTTTTGCAAAAAGGGGCCTATATGCTGATCGATTATGAAGGGAGCCCTCTAGATAAGCCCCGAAACGGGCTTTATCTGAAAAAATATTATGCATGAATCTTGTGCATCTGATTTGTACATACATGTGTTTTCAGCATGTGTGTTTTCAGTGTGTGTTTGCTTGTATGGCTTGGTGTGTAGGCGTAATTACCGCTTATTGTGCCTTTTTACTTTTTTGTAGATGTCTGCTACACCTTATGTTGGTTTTGCTAATGGTGCCTATCGTAGTACCAGGAACCTTTCCTCTGTGGCATGGGTGATCTATGATCCTCACGGTGAGTTAGTTGACCTTCAAGGTGTTTGTCTAGGTTGCACCACAAACAATGTCGCTGAATATAGTGTTGTCATTGAATTACTGACCGAGGCTGTTAACCTCGATATTCGTGCATTGGTTGTGAATTTGGATTATCAACTTGTTGTCCACCAACTTAACGAGTGTTATTCCATCAAAGATCATCAGATTTTAAGGTTGTATTTACGTGTTAAATTATTGGAAAGAAATTTTGATTTTAGTACATATCAACACATTCTAAGAAGATTAAATACATTAACTGATGCATTAGCTAATCATGTATTAGACAGACATTTACGCAACATGTAATCAAACACTGTATAAAAGCATTTAGATACAATAATGAACCATAAGATAGCATATAATATTATTATATATATATATATATATAAAATATATATATTATATATTATATATATATATATATATATATTTATAATATATATTATATATATATATATATATATATAATATAGATAATATAATATATATAATATATATATATATATCATGTGGTGCACCGAGGCGCTCAAAAAATAAGTGTGTATGTCAAAAATAGAGTCTGTGTCCAATACATCTGAGACACATGTCTCTCAAAATTAGCAGAAAGTAAAGCCTAGGTGTTTGCTGCAGTGGTTTATGCTCTCTATAGCAAACGATTACCTGCGCAACTCGTCTCAAGAGCCTAGGCACCCTAGTTATCACTCTGACTGTGTGTCTCTGGTACTCTACTGGGACCTCTTCGATCCCCCCTGTAATCTGGGAACCTGTCAGTCAGGCCCTCAAGGTTACAGGCTATCTCCTCCACTACATTGCCACCTGGGAGAACTAGGGCCAGCTCTCTGTTTCCCTATGGATCCCTCTGTGCCTCAGGAGCTAGTCCTACAGGCCTCTCTGGTCCCACATATGCAAGTAACATAAAAGACATCATTAAGACATATGCATGATAAAATCCAAAAACACCATAAAAAACAAAACACAAAAATAGTGTTTTCAATCAAGTGTTTTACCTCTGTCATCCCACTACTCGCCAGCAGGAAGCAACATGTCAAGGTCTCCATGGAAGTCCGTGCCTGCATATGGCCAATCCTCAACTATGACCTTCTAGCGGTCTAGCCACTCTTGAAACAACATCCCCCATGATACCGGTTGACCGCCACCCCCTCGCAGCATAACATGTGCCCAGCAGGTGATGCGAGTCTCCCATGGCCCAGGCATGTATAGGTCCATGTCATGCAGCTGAAGGGATGGCACCGCTCCAGCATGAGCAGGATCATAATGGATCCGTATCCAAACTGCTTCAACTCCCCTCGTCAGCACTTTGTAAGCTGCCTCTTCATGTTCATAGCCACTACTTCGGCCTAGTTATACATGGTCGAGTTAAGGCAATCAAAAGCTAGCCACAGGTGAGTCTTTATTGCCTCATGTTGGGCTTGAGAGCCCATTGTTCTCGTCACCATGAATAATATCGAGCGAAGAGTCAATTCTTCCACTGTCAGGATCTGTAACTTCCCGCTAGTAGCTGATTTGTGTGCCCCTGGGCACACCCGTGCTATCAGCATATCTAAGGTCTTTCCGGCAACCCATTGACCCTCTAAGAATGACCTCTCACTGTGACGAGACAATCCAGTCAAAAAATATATATCTTTAGCATCAAATTCGATGTCTTTTCCCAGGATGACAAACTTCCCATCTGTCGGGTTCCAAGAGCAGATTAACAGCTCTAGCAAATCATGTTGTGCTTGGACATGTGGAGTGAGGAAGAATTTCATCAACCCACATTCAAGTAGGGCTCTCATACACCCGAGATCATTAAATTCCTATTCGTCATTGATATCATGGGTTCTTTCTTACCACACAAATGCCATGTTGCCCTGCGTCAAAGAAAAAATTGATTAGAGCCCTTTTCATAAGCGATGATCCCGATGGTGGTACGTGTTATCACGCTCGACTGTCGCTAACTCGAATGGATCTTCCGCGATGACCAAGAGGTGGATTTGGATTTTGAAATCCACCCAGAGCCACCTACCCAATAGCAAATTGAAAAAAAAAACCATTGAAATGCAGTGCAAAGGAAATATTACTTACTTGGTAAAGGTGTTGGGCGAATTCATGGATCATTGGTACTGGAATCGAGCTCAGAACTTCACTCAGGTTTGCACGCCAAGACACCAAAGGTAAAAATTCACAAGGTAAATGTAAAAATGAAATTACCATACCCCTTTTTATAGTGTTGTTCCAAAAAATTGAAGTTTTACACTATACAGTTTAGGTTTTTTTCATATAATTCAGAGTTTTTTATTAGGGTTTTGAGTTTTTAACCCAATTCCCACATATATAATATATTTATGACGAATGGATCTTATGGTGTGATGTTTTTGTGCAGAAATAGGGATGGCTGATACGTGTCATGATCCATATACAATTGGTCCGTATTTCTCGAAAAGTCCTCTTTAAGCTCTTTTTCAACTTAAAAGACGAAAAGATTGCCGAGTCTTTCCTTTCGACTCGTTAAACAAAATAAAAGGCGGTCCACTTTGAGCTCTTTTCTGACCGTATAAACGTGAAAAGATTGTTGGACTTTTGTCATTTCAAGTTCGATATTGGTTACGAAACGTCGTGTCTTCGATGGCTTTTCTACTTTTTAGGATCCAGGCCACTAATTATGAAATGTACTCCTTGGTCGTAATGGTTAAGTGGTTCTCTCGAGTATTATTTTATACTTTTTCAGGCTTGAGGGACACAAATTTATGAAAAAGGACCCCCCTGGAGTTTTCTTTTCCATGTCTTTTTCAAACTCTCTAAACATGAAAAAAACTATGAGTTTTACCTATGTCAGACTCCTTAAACCCTGATGACATTGTATTCGTCACCATGATGAGACTCGAGCTTCTCCTCCCTAGGGCTCGTTAAACTATAACCAGGTCGGATTCGTCCGAAGGGCAAACTTATATTACAAGCATATGCTATCCCCTTTAAGCTTGCTTTCAAAAGTAATTGGGGTACTCACCAACAATGGTGGGAGAAAATTTGGAAGTCATTATTGGTTACCTATGACAGCTAGTCACTCGTAAACATCAACATTCTTGCTTCTTGTCGAGTTGGGATATCCACACATCGTCAGTTGGCCTTCTGGGGTTTTGGGTTGGCATTTTGACTTATTCCATCTAATCCAAGTTGCCTCCGTCAAGCCTCTGATCCTTTGGTACTAAAATGTTGCCACATTCCGGAGTCGTGTCGCCGATATGTTCAAGAGTGTAATCCTTCTGCAATTCACACCCTTACCTCCCCCTCTGATACTATACTTCACCATCTACCACTAGTTCCTTATCTCGTGTCGTTGATGGGGAAAACATTATGGCCCTCCTAAAACGGATCGTCTCTTGTCGACGCTAGCTCATTATCTAAGAGATTGATCTAGAGACCTCCCTTTGGTACCTTGGAGCTTGCATGCCTCAATGGCAAGCTCTTTGCACCTGACGATAGAATTTCATCATTGGCCTTCGACTGGGTGATTCCATGGGTGTTCGACTTCAGCTCATTTTTCACACTTAGTGGATTGTACTAGGGAGTACCTTGAGAGCCATTGGCATTATTGGTGGTTTCTCTCACGCTTGTTAACAGTTTTCATCATTGACTAGTAATCAAGCGGCTTTCTATCATGCTCGACCTCAACACCTCTGTTCGCATGTTAGAATTTGTACTATGATCAGTTGGGTTTCAAGACACCAGACTGAGATTACATATGTTTGGGCTACGTGGATTGGTTCGTGATTACATATATGATTCTTTGATGGATGGTTGTGACCATGCCTGAGTCTTCATGGTTGGCTGCAACCATACCTTTATCATTATCATGGTCTTGTCAACTGGATGGCTGCGTCCATACCATAGGCCTAGTTTCATATGTATTTTGGATGGTTGTGCCCATGCCTAGACTACATGTATTTCACTATTAGAGATATCAATTGTACTTGGGTCTGCAAGATCTTCAAGGCGGTATACTAGTTCAGAAAGTTTCGTAAAGCATTTCACCCCTCCCACTCTCTCAAGCTTCATGCTTTAGGAGGCATTTGTTACACAATAATTTGTCACTGTCCTCATCTCAGTCCCTCTGCTGTGTCATGTGTCAAACAAACATGTTCATATCTTCCCACCAATGTAAGAAGATTAAGAAAATACTCTATGATGCTGCAAATCGACCCTCATTCCCTAAGTTTTTTCCTTGTCACGAGTAAATCCTTAATATACGCGATGATCCCATGTCATAAACAGTCTCATCGTGACCCCGACATAGGTGTACATCTGTTTCCCGTGATGGTTGTATTTCTAGGCCCGACACGAGGCTATGAGATATATGTCGCGGCGATGGGTCTGCATGCATTACCTCTAGCGATGTCGTCGTAAAGACTTAGTTTATGGCTAGCAATGATCCAAATTAGGCAAATTTGTTCCAACAGTCAGCCTTCTAGATGTCTCTAGACCTAGTTGTTGGGTCAGTTTGGGTTTCCCTTCCCCCTCTAGGATGGTAGTTCCATCTTTTGTGCTACCTTCCTTGAGGATGAGCTCCCTCTCCCTCATTTCATGGGGACTCCTTCTCCTATAAAAGCACTCATCTTTGCTATGATCTGCTATTTCTTTTGGTTGGACAGTGCTACTAGTACTTTTGAGTTTGGTAGATAGCTTTGGTGTGAGTGTGACAAGTGTGGGATTGCTAATATCTTGTAAGAGGCTGTGGAGTGCCCTTAAATTTGTATTAAAGCTCGTCAGTGAGAGAGAGATATTGTTATGTTGGGAGACCCATCCTTGAGAGTGAATGCTTGAAGAAACATACTGGTTGGACCCTCCGAGAAGGCTTGCGACGTCAAGAATTGGTTGTAAGCTTTGATCTTGATTCATTATTAATACAATCAATGATGTTTTCCTATGTCTTGTATGTAATTTAATTGATAGCTCATGATTTCTTGACTTTATGAGTAAATAGATTATTGTTGTTTCCCAGTTACGTGCTTTGTCATTGTCTTGTGGTGTTTCAAGTTGATTTCTCATTAAGGAGAAGGAAAAGGAAGCTAGAGTAGTGCAACGGAACTTCATCAACCACCGATTTGAGGTAGGCCTCCAACAATGATCATTTAAGGGAATCAATTGTTGTTTTGTCTTTGCTGTGACTAGACCCACTCTAGGGCTAGAGGGGTTGCCTCTGTCCATAGAGGGAACACTTTCCTACTTCAAAATAGTCCTTCTTTTCTAGGAAATTAATAAGGACATAAAGATTGAAGAGAGCCAAAGAAATGTTACTTAGAAGATGTTGAAATTATGTGTATATCCAGTGTTGGGTTGCGAAGGAGCTTTTTAGCTGAAACATATCCTCTAACCATAAGGTTGCAAGACCCCCTGAAGTACCTCAGGCACTGACCACTTTTCCTTTCTTATTCCACTTGATTTGACTTAAGGATAGAAGAGCATCCTCTTCTATCTTTATATCTTGGAGTAGGAAGATATCTGAGGGTTCCATTCTTGATAGATCTTTTACTGCTTCAGCTTTCATTCGGTTCCCCAAACCCCTGCAATTACGAGAGATAATCTACACTATTTACCAGGGAAGGAAGGAGTAGGCCCTCCCTTTGTGGGTTGAGCCATTGTGTTTCTGCCTAATGACATTTTGATTGTGGACTAATTTCCCTGCATCTTTAGTCTCTCCGCCTCTTCTTCTCTGATCTCCTTATGAGACTTCCTTCCTTCCTTTTTGGTGGATCACTCAAAAGAGTCTTCTTTAGAAGAACCAGGGTTGTCTATCAACTTTTTCTTTTTGATCATTGCTGCATAAGAGAGTGGGGATATGGCACCTGCTGGAGAGCCATGGGTTTCCTACAGGGTTGCGTCTACACAAAGGATTTCTAAGGTGGCTACTCCAGTTTGTTCCTGAGATCCTGAGTTTATTTTTGCATCTACTATCTGTTCAATATACTGTTGCACCTCTCCCTCTTCAAGTTCTGGTTGGTTTTGATATTCTTGAGGGTTTAGAGAAGCAAAAGGTTTTGTTGAAGTGGTGCCATTTGTTGTGGATTGAACTTTAGGTAGCCTCTTCCTAGAAGAGGGTCCTTTGGTCTCTACATTCCCTCCTTTCCCTTTTTCTCTATTGGTCTGCTTGGATATGCTTGCTTTTCAGGCTTCTGTCCACTGTTCACCTTTCTCTTTTTCAAATTCTTCCTCAATTTTCTTCTTGCAATTTCAAGTGAAATGGCCATAGTTGTGGCAGTGTCGGCACTTGAAGGGGAGTTGTTCATAATGAAGTTCCTGTATGTGAGACTAGCTAGCTACGGTTAGCTTGATTACCTTGGGAAACCCTATCTCCAACTCGACTTCAACACATATTCTGGAACATGAATATTGTTCTCTCCTTTCAGCCCTATCAATGTATTTGCCTAGATTATTCTTGATGGTTTTCATATATTCTGGATTCCAACAATGAAGAGGGAGGTGGGGTAACCTTACCCAGAAAGGAACGACTAAAGGAATATCCTGGGTAGGATCAAAGTCTGATGTCCATTTATTCATATAAAACCCTTGGGGGCCCATGAAATATGGACCATTTCGGAAAATAAGGTCTCGATCTTCTGCTGAATCGAAGACAAAAATGCAATAGCCTCTGCCTACCAGATGATTTCGGATTCCTTCAGAGACAAGGGGCCTCTAGTTTCGCTAGACCCATCCATCAATAGCTTTGGGAGAGGGCCATAGGCCTGTAAATTGACCAACGAGCCCGCGTTCTGCTAGGTTCAGAGCAGTCTAGCACAGGCGTTCTGTAGGAAATTCAACGAAGGGTATGGATTCAACTTTCTTTACAAACTTCTAATGATTTGGTTTTTCTTTCCTCTTGTTGTAGGAGGCTACTAGACGTCTGAAGGCATCGATCTCAGGAGGGATGGGAGGATGGGGGCCCCCTCCAGCGTCCATGCAAGCAAAACTTGAATTTTCGCCAGTTGGATCATTTTAGGGTTTACCAACTAGCTCTCTCCTCAATATCTAACCTCCAAGCTTTCCCTATGATTATGGAGAGTTCTAAACCGTGATTATTTCTTTAATACACAAGTATTAACATGAAAAATGACATAAGTAGAGAAATATTGCACCTTGGTAAAAGAGACACTATTATGAGAAAAATGAGTTATTGGATGGTATGAAGATGGGGAAAAGGGTATTCAAAAGGTGGTGAATAGGTGCTAGAAAATATGCCAATTTGGACACCCATCAAGTATTACAACATTCCCTTTGAAATTGTTAGTCTTAAGATTTCATCTTTCTTATCAATGGTTTTCTTCAATTTTATTGCTTTTATATTTAAATTCTACAGTCTACTTTTCATGTTTGTTGAATATATTTTCAATAACTTTTAATTATCTTAGTGAGAAATTCATTAGATGTACATTTAAATTGGCAATCCGATATTCATTTGAAACTTGTGAATTGTTGTGCACAATATATGCTAGTGCAGTCTGTTATGTGTCCTGAAGTTATAGTAATATGATGGTTGCCACAATACAATATAAATATGTTTTCACATCTCACTGATCCGACTAAACACACCACACATTGTAGGAAATAAAGCACTCTTATAGGAAAGTAAATCACAATTCATGAAAGTAAACACACTTGCAAAAGAGTAAGCACGCCAACTGCTAGAAATGACCTACTCAAGTATAATGTTATTCTTGGCTTGTTGCAACAAAGGTGCAATGGAAAATGCCTATGATGCAATGAATGACAAGAAAATAACCTAGAAACAATATGCAAACATCACACAACTCTAAATAGTAAAATGTTACTAAAAGAAGAGTAAAAGTAAGCTACATGCAAGTTGTTGTAATATGAGTTGCAACAACCGCTGAAATTTCCATAAACATGAAAATATATTATCCAGTCATTAAGCTTGGAACTAATTATTTAATTGCATAACCTAGAGTTGCAAAAACAAGTAAATAATGTGACTACAACATAGAAAATTATCAGAATTGTAGCAAAGGGAAACTAATAAAGTTCCAGTAAAAGAAAATCAATGTTATTGCAACAAATGTAAAATTAATGGAATTATAAATACTAACTACCTACTCATGCTACACAGAAGTACCAACCTAAAGGAGGGGGGCTACCTACTTACATAAGGGACTGTGAAATACTCAATCACCCGATCATGAAATTAACATAGAGCAATTGGAATAAAGGAGTTTTCCCATTACAATGAATAGAGAAGTTACACAACAACTAACAATAATTTCTTCCTTCTGTTCTCCTCCTCCTATGGATTTAAATGAAGCTAGGTATTTATACAAGATGCTTGCTATTTGAACAAAGAGAAAGGTTTAGCTAGCTTGAGCCTATTACAATAGTTTATTAAGAAATGGGTATGTATTGAGAAAAAATTGACTCACATCAGCTGGTCATTGTTGGAAACTAAGTTGTCCTTCTTAATTGGTCACCCACTTGCCTTGATTACCTTCCATCATGAGAGATTTGTGCTAGGCCTACAGTTGGAGCATTGGAAAATGAGCTAGTGTGGTATGCGATAGTTGCAACAAAAAGAATTGTATTAATGCAATGTCAAGGGATTTTGTGGCATTCATGAGTTGCAAGAACTTCATTGGTCATGGGGGAGTTGCATCATTCCCTTTCATAAGTTACCATGCCAGTGTTGCAATGACGTAAAGGAGTTTCAATAATGACATGGAAAAGAGTCATAACACTTTCCTATCTTGGTTTGAGGAGTTGCATCACCTATGTGTCAGCTAGCAACACTTGTTGTGCAATTAGAGTTGGTGCTCCAACAACACAGAGGAGTTGCAACCATTGACTTTTTCTCCTGTCTAATAGTGTTAGTATGAAATATGATAATTTCACAACATGATGCATAAGAATAAGTGTGAAAGTTGTCAAAAAGAGATTATCCATACATACTAGAAATGGAGTAATAATGGATGAAAAATGCATAAGGAAGGAATGAAAAGTGGAACAATGGCATCAAAAAGGTTACAAACAGGTGTTGAAGATGTGCTAATTTGGACACACATAATCTACCCCTAGCCAAAATTGTTGCATGTCCCTTATGCAACTAATAGTCTGTCAGATTCGGAGAGAAAATGGCTTCAATGGATGCTACAAAGGCTGAAATTTGCTTGTCCTACTTCATTTGAAAGGAGGTATCCTCCTCTTTCACATATGGCCTTCCAGTAGGAAACTTCCTTTTTCTTGGCCAACTTATATTCTTTCTTGTAGGGTTTGTCTGGGAATCATGTCATGTGATAATGTAAATTTAATTTGATCCAATATATTTCCAAATTATCCTATGCATCTTACATATTTCTGCACTCTCTCCAAGGCAATCTATAGATTGCTAGGATTGAATGGACCTTCTTTCTTAATACTCTCCCTAGCATGTTTCCATATTACTTTGCATACTTCCTTGACAGGTTCTCTAAGTACGTTGATTTTCTCCAGGAAACTTGTAATGGCCTCTTTCTTATTCTTCAATTATAATATACCTTTGGGGGAGAAAATATCTAGCTCTTATGATTCTAGATGACTTGTAAGGGCCTGAAGTGTTCTCCCCTCATTTATAGACTACTATAAAAATTATTTTCTACAACTTTATGAGATATAGCCTAGTTAAATTGGTTGGTCAAAAAGGAAACAAAATCTCTTAGTTGAATGTCCCCCACAAAAAGATTGGGTTCCAGACTTTGTCATGAAATAACAAGACATCATGCTAGTATAAATCACAAAGGAGGTTTTTTTCTTTGTGTGTGCACTCTGAGTAGTCTATAATGAAGGTAAGAGGACTTGTTACACAAAAATATCGTCACCTTGATTATTTGCAGTCAGTGTAGGCCTATCATCACCTATACCAGCTTCCTAAGCAAGTCTTAAACCTCAGCTCTTCAAAACAAGCTTGAGAAAAGAGAGAAAGACATCAAAAAAAGCAATGTAACTCTGGTTCCGCACTTTCTCTTACTTTTGCCTGCGGGCCCGCACCTTTTGTTCAAGGTATCTGCGTACTTATACGCTCTGTATGTAAAGGGGAAGGTGTGTACCCCTGTAAAAGTCAAAAGGCGCAATCTTTATCTTAAAAAACTCATCTTGGGTTAATTCTAGAGTTTTCTAGAAGCATTTGTTACGTGGATTGTTCGCTCCAAGTGGTTCATGCATCCCATCATAGGAGGAACTAATCCCTTGTTGAGAGGAGCTATCCCTTTGAAGGAGGACTCTATCCCTTTGAAGGAGGAGCTGGTAACTGATCTCCATTGCACTATAAATTGAGGCATTGGGTCAGTGGCCAGGGAGGTTAGAAGCTGAACTTTTGAGGGTAAATGCTAGTGAAATCAAGACTTCCTATTTGAGCTTAAGAGGAGAGATCACATACCTTTTTGGCCCCATTAGGTTGTGAGTGAATCTTGTCAAAGTAGAGGAGACTTCTTGTTGGACCCTGGAAGGAGCTTGTACATCGTCAAGGCAAAGGTTGTAAGGTTCTTTTCTTTTGAATTAATACAATCAAACTCATTTTTCTCAACAAGTATCTTATGCTATTTGTTTCATGGACTCCTTGAATTTCATGTTAAATATGTTTATAATATTGGATATTTAGGTGCTATTTAATTTTTTTCCTTGTTTGTGCTTGCAGGTTTGCGACGAAGGAACTTACTTGGATCAAAGGAGCGAAGGCATCTCCAAACTTGTGTTGGACATGAGGTAGGCCCTTAAACACATATGTTTACCATTATTTATAAAGCGCATTTAGAGAAAGATAGTGTATGGTTGGTTTGTTTGTCATTAGGTCTTCATTAGATTCTAGGAAGGTTTGTCTTGTCTGTAAGATCGACTAATTCCGCGTGACAAAATGGTGACTGTACTGGGGACTTGATAGTTTTCCTCGTTTTTCTTTGACTTGAGAAACTTGCCTTTCTGTTTCTGTTTTTGGCTTGTTGTGTGTGGCTTTGGGTAGACTTAGTTGATTTAGCTTTGTTTTTTCTTTTTCATTACTTTAGTTGAAGTCCGCAGCCTGCGCTTATATCACAGTGCGTACCTGTACGCACTTTGTTTTTGTGCACAGAGCATACCCGCACCTGGGTGAGCACTGCACCTGCATACCCTGCTAAATATTTGAAAATTTTGACTTTTTCTCTTTCAGTTAGTTTTATTTTGTTTTTCTAGTGCTTGTCCTTTGCCCATACCTACATGTGACTAGTTGAAATCTTTACTTGGTTTAATTTCATTAGCATTAGGGTTTTAGGTGAAATTCCTAGAAGTTTTGCTTGTTGGGCTTGTTTTTCGATTTGATTGTGTAGTGGCTCTGAGCTTAGAGGCTGTAGGGACTTCAGATCACCTTAGTGTCTACCAGTCTTCTTGAGAGTCTGACCATTTGTGAAATTTCCCCTTGTTGAGAAATCCGCTTTGAGTTTTCTCTTTACAAAACTTCGATAAGCTTGTGATTGAAAGTGTGGATTTTCATTTTTAAAAAGGAATACAAAATTGGTTGTTCTTGACTTATTTGTGATTCTGAACAAATTAGTCCTTTGTTTGCTTGTGACCAAGTAAAACATCCTCAAAAAGACTTTTTGTGAGCTTTTTACTTCAAATAGGGTTTTGTTAGTTTGTAGATATTAAGTTTGCTTTATTAAATAGTTTTCTCAAAGATCTGCTTTAGTAATAGTTTTAAAAGTTTTTTAATAGAAAATGAAAGGTCTCTTTTGAAAAAGCTTGTTCTTAGTAGCATTTGAGTTTTCGAATGAAAAGAGAAATTCTTGTGCAAATAATTAGTTGTCTCGTTTTTTAGTGCAATGAAACGAATACTCTTCTTTTGATTTGATCGTTAAAGAAAGATTTGTGTTTTAAGTATTTGCATCTTCCAACTCTTTCTTAGCTAGAACTTCATTGAAGAGAAAAGATTAGTTAGTCATCTTAAGTGCATCTTTGTAGTGATTTTGTGTTGAGTCTTTACACCATAAGTTTCATCTCCATCACCTTTTGACTTAATCAAAAACCACTAAAAATCACGCTTAATATAAAATAAATCTAGCAAAATTTTGTTTCTAGGGCTCTGATACACCAATATAGCTGAGGCTAGTATCTTGGAGTAGGGAGTAATTAACTCTCCAAGATAAGTAAAACAAACAAGTAGCTTTATCTTGTGGTAGGAGAAATCCAATTGTTGCATTTATACTCTAGGAAAGCTCCTTTTAAAGGAGAAGCAGGAGATCGTGTCCGAACCAGTGTGGGAATCAATCCTTTCTCATTGGGATCGATGCCAGATATTCACGTATTACAAACGGTAAACCTCGGATTATTGTCGAGGAGCGTGGGGTCACTTGTTGGTAAACCTCGGTTTGTTTCGAGGAGCCTTCAAGGGGATTGAGCTTGCTACTCTGCCCTTGCGTGCGTATCGGATCGTAGACTATTCCCCCAGGTGTATTTGTTTCTGTTGGTAACTTTAGTGTCCATATTATCTAGGATTCTTCCTAAGGTGACGGTGGCGGGAAGATCCCACTTTACCTGGAGCAGATGTCGGCTAGACTCACTTGGATTTTCTGGGGGGTTCTCTTCACTCGAGATGGTTAAGTGGAGGAACTTGGTCCAGTCTATTCATTAAGCAGGTTTCCGAGGTAACTGTTCCAACCGCTATTTCTGTATCGAACTCTGCGACGTTGGATTTCATCACCAACTAGTGTTTTCGGTCTAGAAAGTTACTATTTGTGTGTGTTTGATCTCTTAGATTCTTTAGGTGTGTGATTCAAATTTGTTTGGTTCTTTAGAGACATTAGGTGATTTTCATTGAGATTTTACTTTGTTTGCATCTGAAGTAGTTAAAATTTTTTAACTGTGGCTGAATTACTGAGACATTCCCGTAGACTTCGGGGTGAATCCCCTGAGTTTGTTAATGTGGCGGATTTACTGAGGACTTCTCGTAAATTTCGGGGTCAACCTACTGAAGAAATACCAAGCTACATTGAAGGCTTGAGAGTCCTCGTATCTCCCAGTAGTGGTAGAAATCAATCACCTGAAGAAGGAGAACCTTCTTTGGTAGAATATTCAGATTCTCAACCTGTAGTAATTTCAGAGGTTACTGGTAGCATTGCGTCTACTAGTGATATAGGTGAAGAACCTGACGTGTCTGAACCCGAATCTGAAGTTGCTCCTACTCTTGTATCAGAGTTTGTTTCTCCGACTCCTAATTGTCCTAGTTCTCCTAGGGTAGAAACCGTAATTACCCAAGATCTTCCCGCTGGACTCATAGCGATCGAAGAACTTGCTATTGCGGATATCGAAGAAAGCTTCCCTTTTCCGGATAATCAACCTATTTTAGAGTTTAGGGAGCGTGAATCGATTTTTTATAGTCTGCCTAGGAGTACTGATTGGTACCATTCACTGACCAATCTTTTAGAAAATTCGGGACTCAGTTTTACACCACCTCGCATTTTTTATCACCCTTCACCTAGAGGTCATTATCCTGCATTGAATATGTCTAGTGCATCATCCATGTATTCCCAATCTCCGGAAGCCTATTTATACGGTGGTTCGTCTGTTCCTGCTGGGTATCAGTCCATTTCTGGTACTTTTTCGGGAGCGCCTCCTCTTCCTATTGAACAAAAGTTGTTAACTGGAAGTAGTGGTCCTAAACAGTTGAGTGTAGAAGAAATTCTGATGATGTCAGTCAACCTCAAGGCAGTCAGTTACCGCCTGGGGGGAAACCTCAAGGTACTCAATATGTGCCTGGGGGGAAACCTCAGGGTACTCAGTATATCCCTAGGGGGCAGCCTGAAGGTACTCAATTTGTGCCTGGGGGCCAACCTCAAGGACAGTACATACCTACGGGACAGTACATTCCTCAAGGTCAACCCCAGACTCGATATGTGCCCCAAGGTCAACCTCAGTATCAGTGTGTACCCCAAGGTCAACCTCAATATCAGTATGCACCCCAAAATCAATATCAGTACGTACCTCAAGGTCAACCCCAGTATCAGTACCCACCTCAAGATTACCAACCGCCTTCTGGTCAACCGTATTATCAAACGTACCCTCAACTCGGTTATGGTCCTCAGTATCCTCAAGGTCAATACCCCGGAATGAATTTGGTGTGGGATCCATCTCAAAATTAGCAGGTCTTGCAACCGAATGTGCAGTCGTCATCCCAACCTGGACAAGTCGTTGGTCCATCTCAGCAACCCGTCCAGTCTACGGCTCAAACTTCTTCACATTCTGTAGTTTCTCAGGCTGGGCCTAGTACACCTCATACTCCACCTCAAACATCTGCTGCAACTACTGCAACATCTTCTCCATCTACCCCACCTTCTTATGGAGTATCAGCAGCTCCAGTTTCTACTGTTCCTGTATCTGCTCCTCAGACCTCTTTACCTCAGTCTGGATCTATGGTCCAGACTTCGGTCCAGATGCCTGTAGGAAGTACAGTTGTTACTTCTCAACCTCAATTTGTTCAACCTCTGTACCAGGGATAGTACCAACCTCAATATGGTCCTGCTGCGCAGCAACCAACCTATCAGTATCAATCGTACCCTGGGTATACATATCAACAACCATTGCAACCCCAGTATGGTCCAGTTAATCCTGGTTTTCCAGGAGGTCAAAATATCTCGAATGCGATTCCCATTCCGATTTATCCTGGATATCCTCTTCCTGGGGCTGGTTTTTAGACCCCAAGTTTCAGAGACCCTAATCGTCAGTTACCATTCATTGCAACTTTGGATTTACTTGACTTGACGCGCCTTACGAATGATCCAATCAATTATCTTCTGTATTGGCTGCCAATGTCGCATAAGTTGCCCAGTGACATTCCAAAGTTCGAAGGTAAACCTGGAGAGGATCCGTTTAATCATGTGATGACTTATCACCTCTGGTGTGCATCCAACTCCATTTCTGATGATTTTATTCGTTTACGTTTGTTTCAATGCACTCTAGTTGGTCTTGCGGCCAAATGGTATATCAAATTACCGCGAGCCACTTTTTATGATTTTAGTCAGTTAGCTACCTCGTTTTTAACTCATTTTCAATTCCCAGTTAGATATGACAATGGCACGGAGCTATTAACTTCATTAAAACAGTCAACGTCCACTCACATCTCCGATCATATCCATGAATGGAGACGTCGACGACATTTAGTGAAGGTTTATATCCCGGATCAAATCTTAGCTGAGTGTTTTGTGAAATCCTTATTGCCTAAGATCACTGAAGATGTAGCTAAAGCCGTAGTAGTTACTGAAGAGAAATTCATTGCTCAGGCCTAGTACCTTGACTTAGTTTACACTCAGTCGGGTACGTTACACGAGAAGATCCCCAACCTTCCTAGTCAAAATCAAATTGCTGCTGCTCCTTCAGGGTCTCATGCTGCTGATGGTATGATTGGCACGGTGAATACTAAAAGTAAGAAGAAATATTCTAAGAATTCTTCTCCGATAATAACTTTGCCAGATTCCCCGACAGGAGAATCTTCCCCAGAACTTTCCGCCGATATTCACATTGTAGAATCTTCTACAGCCAAACCTAAAAATGGTGGTAAAAAGAAGGGGAAGAAGAAGAAGGATAAAGAGAAAAATCCAAAGGAGAAACCTGAAAAAGCGGAACCCTCTGAAGAAAAGCGCAAACCTCGTTATCCGTGTCTCATTTGCGATGAAGACCATTATACGAGAGACTGCCCTCATCGGGCAGAGGTTACAAAAATCATCAAAGGTTCCCAAATTCCTGCTGTCTTGAAGGATCCTTTTCCCGCTCAAGATAGTAAGATGATCTGTTCATCCTCTAGTGCCAACTAAGAACCCATCTTGATGATGTCTCATGTAAGGATTGCGACTCGATCGCAAGATTATGGTAGTAAAAGTCCTGTTGATGGAAAAGAAGCAGAATCTTCTCAGTCCAATCCATCAACCTCAGCTCTTGGTTTCGGTCCGCTACAGATCGAGAAACCTAACCTGGACTTAGTAATCAAACCGCCCACTAAGGGTGTACTTCAAAGATCTGCTTTCAATCCACATGCGAGAGCAGCTCAAAATTACAACATTGCTGAGGATTTAGCTGTTTCACCCTCAGCAATGTCGGCTTTGGAAGTGCTGCAATCATGTCCAGCACAACGCAAATTACTTCTG
>APFE030176611.1:8368-23288 GCA_000404065.3 Pinus taeda
TTCTTCTTGGTAGATGTTTTGAACATTGAGACATTATATGCCTTGGTTTCCATGATTGAGTAGCTACTTGTTTACTGTAGGAATGTATGACTCCATGAGCCCAATGGGAGAAGCCTTATTTTTGTTGTTCCAACCAGCATGAATTTCATATACCAATTAAAGAGTTAGCCATCTTTCTTGTCCTTTAAAGCATATCAAAAATTTGTGAGAGAGCCCTCTCTGA
Organism: Pinus taeda; assembly: GCA_000404065.3. Taxonomy (NCBI): domain Eukaryota; kingdom Viridiplantae; phylum Streptophyta; class Pinopsida; order Pinales; family Pinaceae; genus Pinus; species Pinus taeda. Next base: position 8,592 of record APFE030176611.1, read on the forward strand.
CTAAGGAGGCTAAACCTTAGTCTAAAGCATGGTCTGAAACAGTTTCATGAGATCTTATTAAGTAGCAGCCCTTAGTACAGATTTTGTGATAACACCCACGAAATATTTCTAGTGTCATTTGGATGTCCTTTAAGGGTCAAGGAACTGGGTTAATATCTAGTACCCAATCAAGTCAGTTGGGCTTATTATTGTATCTTTCTCTGGTCTTGTTAGTTCATGGGAACAAGGGTGTGTGGGGTGTTTCTTGGGCGACGATTTCTTGGTGTTGTAATGGATTGGTCTCTTATATCTATTTGGGTGTTTAGTGTGCCTTCTGCACAATGTTTTGTTGATCAAGGCCCTAAGCAAGTTGTGTCTGAGACTAATATCATTCTCATCGTGTATTCTATCTAGTAATCTTGTGAATTTTGTCCGAGTTCGGGAGGGTTCGACTAGGAAGCCTCCTTCCATTTTCGGTTGTAATGTTTGCGAGAATCATTTTGGAAAAATCAAGTCTATGGGTGACATAGGGTTCTCTAGGGTCTACATCTAAGCCATGTGTCCACCCTCACCTTTTTGTTCGGCTCAGGGGTTTTCTATCCGTGGTGATGGGGGTGGTGAACTTGTGGAGTCGGGGGTAATATTTGTGTTGCGGGTACAATATCTTAGCATGCCTCCCACCATGCTTCACCAACAAGGCCAACCTCATAGAGGCAGAAGTTAGTAGAGGCATGTTGGCCATCACACAGGAAACCATAGTCCATCATCAACGAATTCAAAGAGTGTGGGTCGAGCAGGGGAATTTTCCCGAGAATAGGGTCACTCCCCTAGTTGTGTGGTCATGCCAGTGACTATAGACTCCATCATAAGACATTTGAAAGGCATCCAAGCCAACCTGAACATCCTCTAGGAACAATGATTTAAGGATGAGAATGAGTTTGTCGCCTATAGGGAAGATCCAATTTAGTCATAATGAGATCTTAGAATAGTTGGCCAACATCTGTTGGAGCCACTGATGAATGAGCGAATGGTTGCATGCCCTGGAGGCCAGAGTTGAGCACATAGACCTTGACATGCATGAGAGAGCAGACTTGGTGGTGGTGCCTCCTTTGCCCCCTCCACAACCACCTCCATGAAAGAATATTCTGAATTTGTTTGTCTTTTTTCTCACCATTTTGGTATGTAAGGATTCTCAGCCTAGCAGAGGTAATGGTTCTATGAGCATATCTTTTGCGGACTCCGGCTCTACTAGCCATTGAGAATCATTTTGTAAAACATATTTTCATGATAATATAATTGAAGTTTTTAGATTGACAAAAACAAAATTATTTGTTAATTAATTAATTGTGTATATGTTGTTTTAATTAATTGTGTTGATTAGGTTGTTATAATTATTTGTCTTTATGTTATAATTTATTTTATATTATATTAATTCTAATTACAATGAATTGTGTATTTTAATATTAATTTTATCTTTATATTAGAATTAATTTTAATTATAATTGAATCAGAGGTAAAGAATGCACTCTTGGATGTAATGTATGTAATTTTTCGCTTGTTAATATAAGGAGTTGTCTTTAGTGTGACTTTTTGGAGATTCCGGTGATGGAATCCGACGGAAAAAATTGAGTTAAATCTTGATTTGTATTATTTAAAATGGTTTTTTAAGTGCATAATTGGATTCAGCACCCTGAAAAACCTCTAGGACGCTTTGATTGTGCAGAAATTACCTATCAAACTTGCGATTCCAATAAATTGCTGCAGGATTTTAGAGAAACTTAGCCGGAAAAACCCACCAGAAAAACCTCCAAAAAATCTCACTAAAAACAACTTCGTTAATATAATGCAGATATATTTACTTATAAATTGTTTTTTAATTATAATTAATTAATTATTGTCTTTCAAGCGACTCTTCATTTCTAATAAAATGCTTTTTTCCATTAACAAGTTGCTAGTATTGAATAATTTACGTTTACCATTACAGAGTCATGTAACAATTTTTTAAATAAATTATTTAAAAGAATAACAACACCCTATCGTACAAATATCACATTCCCTCGTAACCTGTAAACAATAAGTTGCAACATTTACCTAATTAGTAATTTAACTTCTCAACTTTTATTTATTAATATTCGTGACTCCCATGGAGATATATCTTGCAATAAATTAAAGCTCTAAGAACTTGACTTTGTCATGTTATTCTTTTTAAGGGTCACTACATTAATACACCAAGGTGTACTAAATCAAACCATAATGCTTGTACCTTTTTTTTCATATTCTTATAACCTTTGTTCTATTAACCCATGAGGTAGAGGCTTACTTGTTTAAGGACATACATATAAACCAAGGTTCTTGATATGGGAAAGACTTCCAATAGAATAATCCATCTTGTACCCCATAATGATTATTATAACTATGACAACAATATTTATTCTTCGTATATTCTATTAGATCTTGAATGAATATATATATATATATATGAATTTCCTCTCAAACACATGTTTCCTCCATTTAGTGTGAATTATATTTAATGTGATCTTGGATTGAATTTTCTCTCCCCTGTTTCCTCCATTCAGTGCGAATTATATTGAATCTGATCTCGATGGCGAAGTTGGATATACTAAGGTTTCCATTGTGCATAACTTATGGACCAATTCATGTTTAAAGAAATGGTATATGTGGGATGATTAAAGATTATTTTCCTTCTAACAATAGTTAAAAACCCTCCAAAATCTTTGGCATCAATTTTCCTATAAATTCTAATGTTATCATGGGATAGTCATATGTATGACTTTTGGAACCTTACATGTCGCATCGTTGTAGGTGTTGGAGGCTTATCTCATCAATTATAGTACCTTAATTCTAGCCCTACATTTGTGGTAGAGGATTATCTAATGGATGACAAGACACTGGGTTATATTAGGTAACGAAATGTGGGGAATATGCCTCAATTCCTTTTCATTCTTCCTCCGACCAATGAGCGGAGGCTTGTTAATTTGGTAGCTCAGTGACAATTTCCAACCATGTGACTAGATTCCTTTTTTTGAGAGGATCAATTTTAACTATTGGAGCGCTCAATTTGGACAAGGAAAAGTGTATTTTTGAATTAAAGGCCACATGTGCACATTTGATTAAGTCGGCCCTAAAACAAATTGGACACTCTTAGAAGTCTATAAATACAAGTGACCTCAACCTCATTTGGATATCATCATGAATATTTATTCTATTCTCTTCTTTGGTTTTGGCTCGCATAGGTTTGAGGCAGTTTGTGAAGATTGGCCCACACAGGTCCGAAATTGCAGGGTCCAAAGCTCGCATGTGTGATCTAGGGTTTTTGGTTCCCAACTGCATGCGTGTTACAAGGAAATTTTGGTTGTAGCCGTAGGCATGTAGGCTTATTTGTGTAGTTTAAGGGTTTCAACTGCACACACGACACTCTCTCTGTGCAGTTGAGACCTAAGGTTTGAATTTTACAGTTGATCAAAGATTTCATCAGTTGACCGCAAAGTTCAGCAGTTGACTGCAGACAGTGACATTTGACCACAAGCTTCTAAATCAAGATTTTGATTATTATCATTATTTGGTTCATCTCATGGATTTTGTTTAGTTGATATTATTGAATAGGATTAATGTTGAAGATATGGATCATTGTACTCTCTTTTGTTTATTCATTCAATGACAATCTAATAAGAAGAATAATTTGAAAGGGTTTTCACCGTAGTGGGTTTTGCCTTGGTATTCGACCAATCTTGGTGTCTCTATGTGTGAATGATTTTATTATATTGCTCCTTTATGTTCTGTTGCATTGATGATGATATTATTCTTTCTATATAGGTGCATGTGTTGTTGAATAATGTGGTAAAATCAAATGATGATATGATGTTGTGGGGTGAATTTAATATGCAAATTAAGACACGCAATTATCTAAAGCAAAGAACAATATAGCCCTAAGAAAATTTAACATGGTTTCAGAGTTGGTCTAAAGAAATGTCATTGAACATCACCCCTATGAAGACACCATTGATGGAAGCAAGAGAATATGGAGGAGACCTAAAAGAAGGTTAGGGTTTGAAGGAAACCCTAGGAAATTTGGCTATTAGGTTTTGATGGATATTATGAGGTTAGGGTTTGGAAGAAAGCCTAGATTATGATAAATATTTGAGATATGCAATCTAGAAACCTTAGCCTAATAGGTGTGAAGATGTTCAAGAATTTGTGATAGGTTTTATGTAGCCCTAGATGAGATATTCTCAATTAGGCCTGGTTGTTGATGAAGTAGGTTGAAATAAATTGAAGACAACATTGTTATATGGACTATGGATAGTAATGACTCTTGAAGGCTGGTTTAAGAGGGAGGTGATCACCTCTTATTGAAGATAATTTCTTTTTCAATTTACGCTACTTCTTTATGTCTTTACTTTTGTGATTTGATCATTGATTATACTTATTGCATGTATATTTGAGTATTCTGATACTTCTAACCTCCAGATGGGATGTGATAAGTGGATCCTTCTTGAGGATCATTTAAGGTGCAAGAAAATATGGCTAGTGTAGGAAGAGAATAGCTACAATTTCCCATGACAAGTAAGCTTTCTTTTATTCTCATGAATCTTTCTTCTATTCTCTTTTTTGGTTTTGGCTCACATAGGTTTGAGGCAGTTTGCAAAGATTGGCCCACACAAGTCCGAAATTGCAGGGTCCAAATCTCACATGTGTGATCTAGGGTTTTTGGTTCCCAACCAAATGCATGCTACAAATAAATTTTGGTTGTAACCACAGGCATGCAGACCTATTTGTGTGGTTTAATGGTTTTAGATGCACACACGACACTCTTTCTATGCGGTTGTGTCCTAAGGTTTGAATTTTATAGTTGATCAAAGATTTCATCAGTTGATCGCAAAGTTTGGCAGTTGACTACAGACAATGATAGTTGACCAAAAACTTCTGAATCAAGATTTTGATTATTATCATTATTTGGTTCATCTCATGGATTTGTTTAGTTGATTTTATTGAATAGGATTATGCTTGAAGATATGGATCATTGTACTCTCTTTTGCTGAATCATTTAGTGACAATCTAATAAGAAGAAGAATTTGAAAGGGCTTTCCCCATAGTGGGCTTTGCCTTGGTATCTGACCAATCTTGGTGTCTCTATGTGTGAATGATGTTCTTATAGTGTTCCTTTATGTTCCGTTGCATTGATGATGATATTATTCTTTCTATATAGTTTCATGTGTTGTTGAATAATGTGGTAAAATCAATTGATGATATGATGTTGTGGGGTGAATTTAATATGTAAATGAAAACATGCAATTATCTAAAGAAAAGAACAATACAACCCTAAGAAAGTTTAACATGGTTTCAGAGTTGGGCTAAATAAATGTCATTGAAGATCACTTGTATGAAGACACCATTGATGGAAGCAAGAGAATATAGAGGAGACCTAAAAGAAGGCTAGGGTTTGAAGGAAACCCTAGGCAATTTTACTATTAGGTTTTGATGGATATTATGAGGTTAGGGTTTCGAAGAAAGCCTGGATTATGATAAGTATTTGAGACATGCAATTTAGAAACCCTAGCTTGATATGTGTGAAGATGTTCAAGCATTTGTGCCAAGTTTGATGTAGCCCTAGATGGGATAGTCTCAATTAGGCATGGTTGTTGATGAAGTAGGTGGAAATAAATTGAGGGCAACATTGTTATATGGACTATGGATAGTAATGACTCTTGAAGGTTGGTTTAAGAGGGAGGTGATCACCTCTTATCGAAGATAAGTACTTTTTCAATTTATGTTACTTCTTTATGTCTTTACTTTTGTTGATTTGATCATTGATTATACTTCTTACATGTATATTTGAGTGTTTTGATACTTCTAACCTCAATATGAGATGTGATAAGTGGATCCTTATTGAGAATCATTTAAGGTGCAAGAAAAATATGGCTAGTGTAGGAAGATAAGAGCTATGGATTCCCATGACAAGTAAGTGATACAAAGAGAAAAGGCATCTGAATGTTATAAGATATGTATAGTATATTGTTTCAACTACTATATTGGATGGCAAGGTAAGAACTAAGGTATGATGAGAATGTCACCTTCATGGACGCACTTGAAATTTGGCAAGTATCTTATATGTTTTGGACATGATGGATTCTTGATTTTATAAAGCAATCTAGATACATTGTTTTTTGTATATGGTGACATGATACTATTGTTAATGCATGTGATAAGCATGATAACCTTGATGATACAAGTGTAACAATAAGATTGATATTGAGGATATTCTTGTTGACCTTGGTTAGGTTTTTATTAGTTTAGTATTTATGACACATGGTAAAATTGGATGCCCTATCTTGATGGTTAATATAATAAATAAATGATATAGTGATTATAATGTTTGAAGTATGATGATACACTTGTCGGCTGACTTAATCATATGACTTGAATCCTTGATGAAATTTTGATGTCATGTTCATATGTGATGATGAATTAGTTGATGCTAACATGTTATTACTACGATGTATAGACATCTAAGAACCTTATATAATTTGATTACATGACATAACAGTTTTGTTGATGTATGAAAGTATTATGATAGATAGGTTGATGTCTTGATTAATATCGATTGAAGTGTATTATTACTAAGAGGGAGAAACTCTCCATATGATCCATAAATCTATTATAAGTTGCATTAAATGTAAGAAGATTCTTTATTTTTAAGTAATATTTTTGGACATAAATAGACAAATATCTGATGTTGTTAGTCTGCAACAAGTTTTGGTCTGAGAAAAGAATGTTTCTCCTAGTTTAAGCCCCAACTGCTAGGAGAAAGGATTAAGAGTGTGGTTATAAGTCTCCCAAATGCATGGAAGAATACCTATCAGTGCAGTTGTGGATGTATGTCACAAAAATGAAGCCTTATGCATAATATTAGGAGCACACCACGGGTATGTTAGTCCTACAGATATAGAGCAATCAATCAAAAGTCTTACAAGTAGGGAAGTTTGAATGTTTACTATGGAGAATGTGAATATGTTGACTAAACATGTGTTTTTAGGGGACTAGAATATGCATATCAAGTTTTTTATTTCGATTTGATTATTAAATCTTGCATATAATAGTATTTGATAATAGTTGCAAGGGTTTGACAAAATTTGGCTTATTGGTTTAATATAGGTGAGAAACACTAGAATTTTGACATGATGTTTGATAGTTCATAGATATGCTTTTGACTTATGGATTGGTTAAATTCAGTGATAAAATATTAACAGATGATTTTCCTTGATGATAGTGCTATGTGGGCATAGTGACTTTCAATAACTAACATTGGTATTCAATAGTAATCTGTATTGGCGTCACTAGCTTTGGAAAACTTTTTTGAAGTATAAACAACTACGATTCAATATGCAGTATGACTAGATGAAACTTATATGACTTATCCTCGATGTAAAATGACAAAAATAATTCATATTATGATTATGTGGATTGCTAGATGGAGTTTGAAAAATATTAATAACAATTTTTTGACATGAAAATAGATGAAGACATAACTTTGTGTTTGGATGTGAGCCCTTCATGTTGTTGGAAAATACTAGGGGGGAGGCGGTGGCGTGAATCAATATTCCTTAGAAATTATCACTTTTAAATATTTTCAGAGCATTAGTTAATCTTCAATTATCATTAATGTTAATGCAGTAACAACAGTGAATAAAAGAACACAAGAGGCACAAAAATTTTAGGTGGACAACCCCCTCCAGGTCAAAAAAACACAGAACGCTTTTCTAATAATTATTTAATATTCAACTCCAATTGAAAAGAAAGCTCCAACTTCCTAGAATCTAGAAAAGCATTCTTCTCCAGCTCCCACTGGATGGATGCTCCAACGCCCAAGATTATTCAGTAGTCAACTGAATGGATGCCCCAATACCCAATGAGCTACAACTCACCCTAGCACCAACCTACCACCCTGAAGTTTTCACAAGCTTGAACTTGTTGGTGACTTCATGCCCCAGCCTAGCACCACCCTACCACCTTATAGAAGAATAAAAAAGAATGGACTCCCGTACTAGAGAAAATGGTCCACTTTACAATGATATAGAATGATGTAGAAGAAGAAGACACACTAGACCATAACCCCAACTATGACACAACCACCTAATGATGATCCCAGACCTCCCGACACTGCCTCTTCAACTCTTGGCAAATAGACACTTGTACAACTTTTACAATGATGCTTTTACAATGACTATGTACAATGATACTTTTACAATGATTGTATGCAGTGCTTCCCACTTGAAGAATTCATGTGGTGAACTTCTTGTTGTTGTTCTGCATCTTGATTGCTACTCTTGTCATGCTAACCTTTCTCACTCTTCAGAACATTAGATTATGCATTGAGTCTTCTCTTGATGAATATATAGTACCTGCAAAAAGTCTTCAAAGAAATACCCATGACATGATAATATCAAAACTTACCTCATCCTGCGAAACATATGTCAGTGCTAAATAAAAACAACAAATTAGAATACAAATAAACTAATGCAATTAAGAGATGAACATGCATATACAGATACTTACTCGTAGCTTACCTCTACTGCATCATTTTATTGCACCTTGCTCTTTGCTGCTCTAGAAGGTCTGGTCCTTTGCACCCGTTGACAACACTTGATCTAGTTTTTCTTGCCTTCTAGGAGCACGATATTTAATCTGATGTATCTCTGTGATTTCAGATCCCCTACATGTGATATTTGGTCCTATATAAGCCCTTTGAGTCTTCTTTCCAATACCATAGGTTTGACCCGATTTGGACTCTTCAAGGCAAAGTTATGCCTAATCTCTCACAATGACCTAATTATGGACTAGTTCAGTAGAGCGAACTTGTACGATGTACCACGTGTCACTATTTCCTCCTTTGGCTCTAAAAATGATACACAGAAAACTACAGTCCGTGCATTGTCTGAAATTTTTTACAGAATTCCAATCCTCCTCTCTGAGAGAGAGTTAGGACGATTTTCCCAAGGTTTCTTCTTTGAGATGAAATTCAGCAGCCTGCAAAACTCTAACTTCCACAGATCATATCTCTGAAAATATAGCAAACCAAGATCTGAAATTTGGTCACAACGTTTATCAAGATTTAAAATCAAATGGGTTTTAATTTCAGAATCTAAGACTTTGCAAAAATGAAGTTATAGAGAAAATTCCATACTCGCTACATTTGGAGGATATATGAGATTTCTTTTTATAGAGTTGAGAGGGGCTTCTATAGAGAATGTTGGAGGGATTTTAGGAGCTTAAAAAATGATTAATTATTGACTATTCAATGACCAAAACCAATTATGAGTGCCATGCCACAACCCCATAGGTTTTTATCCCACTAACTGGGGTTACTAACTTCAAACATGAATATCTCTCAAACCATGAAGAATTACTTGGCGTGCCATATATCAACGGAAACATCTCGACGAGTAGAATCTATCTAGAAGATCATTGACTCAAAATGGAGTAATTTTTCAAGTCAAAATTCCCTTGCAAGATCAGGGTAACCTCTAGTGATGCTTGGGTTGACATCAATGACAACCTCGGACCATCTTTAGATCAACAATTTCCCCCTTTGGAATTGATGGCAACACAAGTACTCCCCTTGCAATCAAGGCACCTCTTCCTACTACCTTCTCTCCCCCTTTGAAATCAATGGCAAAGGGTAATTCCCCCTGACACACAACCATCCTGTGGACCTGTACACACTTCCACTCCCCCTTTATTTTTTGAATAAGGAAAATCTAATGAGAACTTGGGAGAATCCCAAGCTTCTGGCAAAGATATTCAAATGCTTCTTGAGGTAAAAGTTTAGTGAAGATATCAGCGATTTGTTCTTTTGTACCAACATATTCATGTTTGATATTCTTTTCAGTGACTTGTTCTCTAACAAAATGATATTTTATCGGAATGTGTTTTTTTTTTGAATGCATGACAGGATTCTTGGAGATGTTGATGGCACTGGTGTTATCACATAAGATGGGAATAGGCTCACTGAATTGTACTTGAAGATCTTGCAAACTTTGTTTCATCCAAAGGACTTGAGTGCAACAAGCTGCAGCTGCAATGCATTCTGCTTCCACTGTAGATAATGAGATTGAGATTTCTTTTTTCTCAACCATGATACGAGACAACCACCTATATAGAATGCTCCTCCACTAGTACTCTTATGATCATTAATGCTTCCCACCCAATCTGCATTTGTAAAGGCTTGAATAATGAGATTGTTGCCCTTGGGATACCACAAGCCATATTCCGTTGTGCCCTTTAGATATCGAAGAATTCTTTTGACGACAATAATATGTGATTCTTTTGGTGCTACTTGGAATCTTGCTACTTGTCCAACTAATTGCATAACAACTGGTCGGGAGGCTGTTACATATAGAAGACTACCAATCATAGATCTGTACAACCTTTGATCCACATCCTTAGATGAGTCGCCTATGCTCAATATGCAACCTGTTACCATCAGAGTAAGGACGGGTTTGCAATCTTCCATTTTGAATTTCTTGAGCATTTCCTTGATGTACTTGGCTTGACATATAAATATTCCTTTCTCTTGCTGAGATATTTGAAGCCCTAAGAAGTATGTCAACTAACCAAGTAAAGACATCTCAAACTCACTTTGCATCTTTGTAGCAAAGTTCTTACTTAGTCGATCATCATTGCTACCAAAGATTATATCATCCACATATACCTCAACGATTGTTAAATTATTCTTATCTATTTGTACATAAAGATTACTATCAGTAGTACTTTTCTTGAACCCTTGTTGACGTAGGTATCCATCAAGACAAGCATACCATGCTCTGAGAATTTGCTTGAGACCATACAGAGCCTTCGTTAACCTGCAAACATAGTCTTCTTTTTCTGATAGTAGAAAACCTTCAAGTTGTTCAATGTAAACTTCTTCTTCTAATTCTCCATTCAGAAATGTTGACTTAACATCCATTTGGTAGACCTTTATTTTTCTTGAGCATGCATAGGAGAGAAACATCCAGATGGCTTCCATTCTAGCAACTGGTGCAAATGTTTCGTCGAAATCAATTCCTTCTACTTGTGCATAGCCTTTGCAAACCAATCTTGCTTTGTTTCTAGTAACCTGTACACCTTCATTCAATTTGTTCCTGAACACCCATTTAGTCCTAATGACATTTTTATCTTTTGGTCGTGGAACTAATTCCCAGGTGTTATTCTTCTTGATTTGATCCAATTCTTCATTCATAGCTGCTACCCAATGTTCATTCTGGCTGGCTTCCTCAAAACTACTAGGTTCAAAGGTTGCTAGAAAAGTAATGTGAGCTTGTTGTGATGAACGAAGTTGTTGACCTTTTCTTTTTCCAATTCCTTCATTTATGTCACCAATGATTTGATTTGATGGATGGTTCTTTTGAATCCATTCTTTTTTTCTCTTTGGAGGAGCTTCTTGTTGTTGTTCCTGCATATGTTGTTGATCATTATTTACTTCTTCCTGGTTGACAGTTGCTTCTTGTTCTAGAATTTTCTCTGTACCTTTTTCATCCTCTGTCTCAATTTTCAAAGATTCTAGATCCTCATCATTATTCGTTAGACTACTATCTTCGTCAAATGTAACATTTATGCTCTCCATTATCTATTTTCATCTTAGATTATAGCATTTATAGGCCTTTCTTTTGCGTGAGTAACCAATAAAGATACCTTCATCAACAGGTGGTTCAAACTTACCCAAATTTTGATCTTCTCTTTTGATATAACATTTTCTTCCAAAGATTCTAAAATATTTTACATTCGCCGGTTTTCCTTTCCTAATTCATATGGAGTCTTATTGCAATTATTTCTGAGAAGATTTTTGTTGATAATGAAGACTTTCATATCAATTGCTTGAACCAAGAATTTTTCATCCAATTTTGAGTCCTTTGGCATTGTTCTACCCTTTTCCTATCTAGTTCTATCCTTTCTTTCAGCAACTCCATTTTGATGAGGTGTTCGTGCTGTTGAAAATTGTCTTTTTATTCCATTTTCATCACAGTATTGCTGAAATAATTTGGAAGTGAATTCTCCGCCATTATCTGATCTTAGACACTTTATTTTTAAATCAGTTTCATTTTTGACCAACTCCTTGTAGATATTAAAGCACTCAAATGCTTCAAATTTTTTCTTTAGGAAACTGACGATTGTCATCCTGGTATAGTCATCTATCATTAACATGAAATATAATTCTCCATGTAAGCCTTTTGTTCCCATAGGACCACATAAATCAGTATGTATCAATTCTAATGGATGTGATGCAAAGTGTTCTTTTGTTTTGAATCCGCATTTTGTCTGCTTGCCATGCTAACAGGCCTCACATAGCATGTTGGAAGGTTTTGAGATTTTCGGCTTTTCTCGTACTGCTTCCTTTTTTCTTATCCTGACAAGATTTTCAAAGTTTATGTGACCCATTCATTTGTTCCATAACCAACTTTCATCTTCTTTAGCTAGTAGACATGCTTTAGTTGCTTCATCTAGAACATATATGTTGTTTGGAGCTCGACTTGTTGTAGCCACAATTTTACCATACATGCCTTTCCTGATTTCACATTTTGTGGAGTTGAATAGAATTATGTGTCCTTGATCACACATTTGTCTAACACTGAGCAGATTGTGATTCATGTTTTCAACCAATATAACATTCTTGGCTAGAGCATCTTTGCTTCCAAGACTGATGGTACCTAATCCTATAACATTTCAAGATCCATAATTTCCAAAGGACACAGTTCCATCCTTCTTCTCTTTTAGAGATACAAATTTATTTCTATCTCTAGTCATATGCATTGAGCAACCGCTATCAACATACCACAAAGATTTGTTGTTTTGAGCCTTGAGAGTGAGAGCACAATTATTAGTGTTCTTCTTCTTCCATGTTTGTTCGTTCTGTGGCTTCGAAGATTCTTCTGGAGGATTTTCAAGTCTGCTGTCTCTAGCTATGTGTGCAAAGTTTCGACATTTGTAACATTCAATATTACTTCTTAAATGTTCACATCTATTGACATTTCGTTGAGCCCTGGGAGGTTCATATCTAATAGATCTCCTGGAATTGTATTGGTTCCTAGGGTACGTGCGACATTCTACAGCTTTATGACCAAATTTTCCACATGAATAACAATAGCCATGAAAAATATGTTGGTACTTGGATGGAAATCTTCATCGGGGAATTGTCTTCCAATGCTGTTCTTGCGAATCTTGTCCAATGAAGCCTACATGCCTATCAGATCTCATAGGTTCATTGTATTTTGTTGTAGAAGGTCCTACTTCTTCTTATTTGTAACCGAGGCTAGTTTTTTCATTGTAGGATCATTGATTGTTGATGAGTTCTTCCAACGCCCTTGAGCTGTTGGCATAGTTTTGGATAGTTTTTCCCTTCTTCACTTCCTTACACAGCGAGACTACTTCGGCTTCTAATGCTTCCCTTTCTTGGTTTCTTTCTTCCAACTTCTTTTGAAGTGACTCTTCAATACATTTGTTTTCTTCAACTTCAATTTTGAGACCTTGAACTTGTTCTTCAAGAGTGTTGGAATGGATCTTCTCAGCCTTGAGCTCTTTTATAAGCTTGATTGCCTCCTTAGAAAATCCTTCTATGTTCAACCCTTCTTCTTCGTTGCTTGATACCTCTTTTTTATTGTGCTTGGCCATAAGCAATACTCTCTCATTGGCTTCTTATTCACTGTCGTTGTCTTCATCAAATGATGAACTATATTATTTAGAGAGAAAGTTCCTTTTTAATCCTTTCTTCTTGCCTTGCTTGTTGAATTTCTTAAAGCCTTTCTTTCCTTTTGAGTTTCCATCACTTCTGTTCGGACATTTTGCTGTGAAATGCCCAACCTCACCACAACCAAAACATATCAATGGAAGTTTACCTTTGAATTTTTCCTTACCAATTTTAGTTTTCTCGTAAAGTAAGCATATTCTCCATTTGAAAAACTTTCTTCATCATCTTCCATTTCTTCCCACTTGCAGGTGCAGGTGCAGGTCTTTTCCTTTGAAGGCTATTTGTCCTTATTGGTTTTCTTAGATGCAGCGAACGTAGTTTCTAAATGCGAAGTACCCTCTTCCTCATCAAGTCTCATTTCATATACTATGATAATTCCATGTAATTCCTCTTTGCTGAGTTTGTCCAGATTTGCACTATATTCTAAGACTGATACCTTTGGGTTGAATCTTCCTAGTAACATTCTAAGAATATTTCGTATAATAGTCTTCTCGTCAGTAGGCTCTCCCAATCCTTCCAGAGTGTTGGTTATTTCATCAACGTGTTGGAAGTATGCAACAATGTTGTCATATTCTTTCATTCCGAGTTGCTCAAATTTTGCTCTGTAGATTTGAAGCTTTGCTTCTTTGACATTTGAGTCACCTGCATATATATTCTCAAGCTTGTCCCATACATTTTTGGTAGTTTTACAACCCAACACCTTATGATAAGCAGATTCAATAAGTCCACTGATAATAATATTCTTTGCTTTTGCATCATTTTAAAATTCTTGTTGTTCACCCGTGGTTGGTGTAAATCCATTTTGAATAGTGTCCCATATTTGTAGCCTTGCGCTAAGAGATAGACCTCCATTTTTCCTTTCCAGAGCGCATAATTATTTTCATTCAGGGAAAATTTTAAGAACCCCCCCTAAATTTATAAATATAATAAATGGGCGAATCTCCATGGTATATAGGAAA
>APFE030176611.1:27593-85607 GCA_000404065.3 Pinus taeda
GGGGGTGGGTGAATCAGTATTCCTTAGAAATTATCACTTTTAAATATTTTCATAGCATTAGTTAATATTCAATTATCATTAATGTTTTTGTAGTAACAACAGTTAATAAAAGAACACAGAAGGCACAAAACTTTTAGGTGGAAAACCCCCTCCAGGTCAAAAACCACCAAACGCTTTTCTAATAACTTTAATATTCAACTCCAATTGAAAATAAAGCCCCAACTTCCTATAATCTAGAAAAGCATTCTTCCCCAGCTCCCACTAGATGGACGCTCCACTGCCCGAGATTCTTCAGTAGTCAACTGAACGGATGACCCAACACCCAATGAGCTAAAACTCACCCTAGCACCACCCTACCACCCTGAATTTTTCACAGGCTCGAACCTGTTGGTGACTTCATGCACCAGCCTAGCACCACCCTACCACCCTATAGAAGAATAAAATAAGAATGGACTCTCGTACCAGGAAAAATGGTCCACTTTTTACAATGATATAGAATGATGTAGAAGAAGAAGACACACTAGACCATAACCCCAACTATGACACAACCACCTAATGATGATCCTAGACCTCCTGACACTGCCTCTTCAACTCTTGGAAGATAGACACTTGTACAACTTTTACAATGAATCTGTACAATGATTGTATGCAGTGCTTCCCACTTGACTTCATCTGGTGAACTTCTTGTTGTTGTTCTGCACCTTGATTGTTGCTCTTTTCATGCTACCCTTTCTCACTTTTTAGAAAATTAGATTATGCATTGATTCTTCTCTTGATGAATATATAATACCAACAAAAATTCTTCAAAGAAATACCCATGACATGATAATATCAAAACTTACCTCATCCTGTAGAACATATGTCAACTTTAAAAAAAAACAACAAATTAAAATACAAAAAAACTAATGCAATTAAGATATGAACATGCATATACAGAAGATACTTACCTATATCTTACCTCTACTACATCATTTTGTTGCACCTTTCTCTTTGCTACCCTAGAAAGTCTGGTCCTTTGCACCCCTTGACAACACTTGATCTATTTTTTCTTGCCTTCTAGGAGCACGATATTTAATATGATGTATCTCTGCGATTTCAGATCCCCCAACATGTGATATTCGGTACTGTAGAAGCCCATTGAGTCTTCTTTCCAATGCCATAGGTCTAACCCGATTTGGACTCTTCAAGACAAAGCTATGCCCAATCTCTCGCAATGACCTAATTATGAACTAGTTCAATAGAGAAAACTTGTACGACTTACCACGTGTCACTGTTTTCTCCTTCAGCTCTAAAATTGATACACAAAAAACTAAATTCCGTGCATTGTCTGCCACATTTTACATAATTCCAATCCTCTTCTCTAAGAGAAAGTTATGACGATTTTCCCAAGGTCACTTATTTGAGATGAAATTAGGAAGCCTACAACAACCCTAACTTCCATAGATCATATCTCCGAAAATATAGCGAACCAATATCTGAAATTTGGTCACAACATTCATTAGGATGGCAAATCAAATGAGTTTTAATTTCAGAATCTAAGACTTCGCAGAAATGAAGTTATAGGGAAAATGCCACAATCAATACATTTGGATGATATATGAGATTTTGTTTTATAGAGTTGAGAGGGGCTTCCATAGAGAATGTTGGAGGGATTTTAGGAGCTTAAAAAATTATTAATTATTAACTATTCAATGACCAAAACCAATTATGAGTGCCACGCAACAACCCCACAGGGTTTTAGCCCACTAACTAGGGTTACTAACTTCAAACATGAATATCTCTCAAACCGTGAATAATTACTTGGCGTGCCATATATCAATGGAAACATCTCGATGAGTAGAATATATCTAGAAGATTCTTGACTCAAAATAGAGTAAGTTGTCAAGTCAAAATTCCCTTGCAATATCAGGGTATCCCCTGGTGCTTCTTGGGTTGACATCAATGACAACCTCAGATCATCTTTAGATCAACACATGTCACCTGGTCTGTAGATTTTGGCAGAAACTTTTATGGCTTTGATATTAGTTTTTATTTGGCATCTAAGGCTTGATAATCCAAGTTAGTTTATTTGATTTCATGGCATTTATTTGTGTGAGGTTGAGTATTTTTGTTTGATTAGTATAAGGGTTGCAGACAAAATTGTATGGTTTTGTTGTAGCGGCTACAACCACCCTCCAAATATGTTCCTATGCTTCGATTTTGGAGCCTCCCTTCTTATCTACAGGAGATCATCTTGCACTGATCTAGGTATTCATGCTTCGACTGAGACTTATATTTTAATTTTTGTCTTAATTTTTCTCTCTTAGTTGATTCTTCTAAGTCACAAATTGATCTCCCAACTTGGTCTCACAACAATTTTGGGCTTGCCTCGAGAAATTATGCAATCCTTAAGGGTAAGCAACCTTGATGATAGGAATTGCATAGTACTGACTAGAAATCAATATTGAGCTCGAAAACTGTACAATCATGGAAGACAACCTAGCATTTAGCCCAGAAACTACGCAACCTTCACTAAGCTCAGAAACTGCACAGTGAACTTATTCGAAAAGTTTCCTAGTTCCCCAGAACTGTGCAGTCTTTCCTGGTAGTGTGCACAGAAAGTTTCCCGAGAAAAAGAAAAAATCAAAAAATCAAAAGGCATCCTTAAAAACAGGGACCTATTTTTAGTATCCCGAAGGAGGCACTTGCTCTATTTTCAGAAACTTCTGCCAAGTGTCACTTTTTCCTTGATTTTAAGCATGCGCATCATAAACTCTAATTCACCAAAATATATTAATAAACACTTTTAGATCTCATTTTCACACTCAAACTTGGATCTCTAGAATTCCCGAGGAGACTAAGGAACCTTCGGTGCGATCGTTGTCAATTTTTCCGGATGATTTTTTATTTTGTCGTCTTTTACCTTTTTTTCTGTCGCTTTTTGTTGTTTGGCTTGTGTGAGTGTTATTTCACTAATTTATGTTCATGGTTGCTAGTGTTTTAACTTGTAGAAGTTTTTTTTTAAGGTTTAGATCACCTTTCCCAAGTGTCACATTCGTTTTCTTATTTTTGCACCAATGGTTGTCGTTGTGACGAATATCCTCACATTATTTGTTTTCCTTTAGTGTTATTAATTGTTGCACTTGATTCAAATGCATTTACTTTCACTTAGTAAGACATGCACTCAACATCACACTATCTCTTTGATATGCTTGTTTTCCACACTTCCCTTTCGCAAATCTGAATTCCCCTTGGCCATTTTTCAGTTTGCTCAGTTGGCACTGCACAATCCTGAGGCTCAAGCCACTAGCTTGTTCTATGGAATTGCGTAGTACATAGTCCAAGATTGCTCCAACGACGCACTGTGCAGTTCTAGGATAAATCCTATCATCTTAGCCATTGAGACTGCACAATGTGCAATCTATCCCAGACCTCTGCCTAGGTTGAACTGTGCATTACGTAGTTTTAAGGCACAAGATTCCACCTTGGCTATTAGTACCACACAGTGCATAGTTCCTAGAGGAAGCCAATCCATCTTACCAATCAGATTTGTGCAATCCTCCCATCTTATGTATGTTTTATGTTTGAACTTTCCTTGTAAGTATATTTTCTTAAGATTGACATTTTCTTTCCATGAGTGTCCTTTCTGTCCCATAGGTACAATAGCTTTTGAGCACCTCTCTTGCAGTCACTATTACCATGGTACTTAAGAGAGATGCTTCAAAGAAAACCATTGAGAGCAGTATTATGGAAGCAGTTGAGAAAACATCATTTTATTTATCAGTGTATGCAAATACTCATTTGTTTAAAGAAAAGGGATCATCACTGACATGGAAATAGGTTAAATATCATTTTGCAAAGGAATTCAAGGCAAACTTGGAGGAACGACAGGTGTATCTCATCATTGAGCAGTGAGTATTATACAAGGTTGCACGAAGGTATCCATCCTTCCCGTGTGCAGATTTCATCACCTGGATTGTCTCACACATTGATGAGAAGACCATGACATTGAACAGTGCTAGCGAGCAGAAGCTTCCCACCTTATGGGTAGCAACATTTCAACAAATGTATCACTTGCCTAAGCTAGTAGAGTGCATGCAATCACTCTTCTATGCCACTCATAACCATTGAAAGAGCCACTGAAATTTTGACAGAAACCCACCCATGTGTACAAGACAAAGTCCCACAAGAAGGCCTACCATCTCTTGGTTATCTTCGTTTCTAGGATCCATGGTCAGGGGAGAATGAAAACCTTTCTTGAAGGGTGGGCAGTC
Organism: Pinus taeda; assembly: GCA_000404065.3. Taxonomy (NCBI): domain Eukaryota; kingdom Viridiplantae; phylum Streptophyta; class Pinopsida; order Pinales; family Pinaceae; genus Pinus; species Pinus taeda. Next base: position 31,847 of record APFE030176611.1, read on the forward strand.
TTATTGGACCAAGTGGTGAATGATGGGAGGTCGTTCAACTAGTCATATTTGTTGGCTCGACAGTTGAAGACCCATGTAGCATAAACTTGGAATCCTCCCAAGGGTGAGTAAGCAAGGTTTTGTATTTCTTCATACTTACTGGATGCAATCTGTGCATAATAGTAGTTCCTTGGCATGAACTAGACATGGACACCACGTGAAACTGTTGTGCACATATATTGTAAGTTTCTTTCAGAATGTAGTTATCGAGGAGGAATGGCATGCCTAACTGACCACTTCATCATCCTGTTGTACAAGATTATCTTTGAATAATATTCACCTTGCATGTCATGAGAATCAATGGAGTTGATAACGGACATCATAGATTGGTATGCCTCACCGGGGGCCACCTTCATTAGAGTGTTTGGAGGAGAGACGCCTCTGCATGTTTTACCAAGGTATGCCACTGAAAAACTCGACATACAAGAAGTATCATACCATATCACCACAGGGTTATCAGCAGTACTAAACAAGAAGAAGATATCACCATGGCCCACTGTTCCGTTGTAGATTTCATTATATGAGATAAGGAACTTGAAATTTTTGGATTTTGAGGCATAGGAGATAGTGAGATTTGAATTCAACACTTGGGACTTTAATCTATATGATCCCCGCAATATTTGTAAGGACCATTGTGTGAGAGTTTACTTTCCATAGATTGGTGAGACATTCTATTGGATGGAGGAGGATCTTTAGAGGTCCAGCTACAATGCCTCTAGACTCCACAAGTTGGTTAGTTTAGCAGGGACTTCATATGCTGATCCAAAAATAGTAGCAACTTTGAAAGCAACAACAGTAGAAGGAAGAAATCCCATGTAGTATAAGGGAAAGAGAAAGATTGATGACAATCCATAAGGAGAACAAAGTTGCAAGATGAAAGCAGAGCATATTCTCATGAAAGAAACTTTGGTAGCAAAAGTTAAGAGGAAGCAAAGGATACAAAGAGCATAGTGGAGGAAGAGATAAAAGAAGAGGTTGTAGGAAGTAGTATTGAAGCTACAGGAGGTAGAGTAGAAGGTAAAGGAAGAAAAAGAGTTGAGAAGGAGAGAACGAGAAGAGATGTAGAAGAAGGAGGAATAATAGAGGTAGGGCACAATGGCAGAGGAAATAATGTCAATAAAGGTTGAAGAGCAGGAACAGGACCAACCAATAGCTAAGGAGGAAGGTGAAAAAATGCAGGATCGGGAGCATGCCCAGTAGATTGAGGAATTGATTTAAGTGATAGACATGGAGATGGAATAGGAGCCATATAATGAAGATGTTGATATGATTCCAAATGCACCACAGGTCATCCCTCGGCCTCCACCACCTCTAATAGTAGAGCCAACCACGAGAGAGTAAGGGGGTATTGTTCCCCTTGATGATGATCCAATAACGGATATGTACAATCTATCATTCGATGAGTTCCAAAGGAGGATTTCATCGGCATGGAGAAAGCACTTTTAGTATGATCAATCATCACCTACATTTGTTAGAGAAATGGTGATAGTATCTGACCCTAGGAAGCATCCAAATGCCATTACCGAAGCCAAATTAGCCTATGCAGGAGAAACAAGATCAAACATTCAATATTTGATGAGTGAGAATGAGAAAATGGCACAGAAATTGCATGATGACAAAAAAGAGGTAGAAAAAGTGTGAAACAATGCATAATTTAGTTTACGCACATGTTAATTAGAGGATATGACAGTAGCGTTACTTGTTGAGGTATCAACACTTGGATAAAACAAGTAGAAGCTCTATGAGGGGTTTTTCACTATAAATAAAGTAGTTGTATGTTTGCATGGCCTACAACAACAGAGAAAAGAGTTTGTTAAAACTCTCAAGAACATACAAGTTTCCATTGCCAATGTGCATGATTGGACAATGTGATACAAAGGGGAATAGCTTGACTTAATGAAGAAAACAAAGCCTCAAGAAGAGTTGGATAAAGTGAAGGTTCAAATGTTGATTTAGAATAACATGCATCTTACCTCATTCATTGGTAATATTCAGGCCTCATATGTACGATTGTTCAGTAGTTTGGATGTCTTGGTGAGAACACACAGATCCCATCAGTCGGGAGATTGAATATTACTTGGAGCAGCTGAGACAGAATGCCACCAAGGAAGATTTGGAGCTGAACACACAAGACATGCATAATTTCATCAATGGTCCTATTAAAGACAGAACAATGATGCTAATGCTTCAGAACGAATTGGACACAGGTTCCAAGACAGTTTACCTAGATGCCATGGAGGCCAAAGTCCTCTTCTATCCAAACACCATTACACTATTTGGGGACATCATAACACAGTATCAAGCTTGGCACCAATATGTGATCGAGAAGCAGCAAGTGGAAATTGTTGAGCTAGACTTCTCCAAAATCAAGCATCATAGTGTTGTGTCTTGTGAGGGTTTTCAAGTTGTCTCTACCCTATTTTGTCTTATATGGGTACAAGTGTAAAATGTAATATTATTTGTAATTATGTTGTAGGTGAAATTCCAAGTGCCAATATTGGAATATGATGTCATGTAATTTAATGTGTCATTTTGTAAAGAAGTTGAAGAGACACCCCCTCTTGTTATAAATAGAACCTCATAACTCATGTAAGGGGATTTTGGGAGCCAAGATTTTGGCTAGGATTATGCTTAGAAGGAGCTTGGGAGTATTGTGAATAGCCTTGGATTCTCTGTATCATAGAGTGAAATACTTCTTTGTAGGAGTAGGTGTTGTTTATTATAATGTCCCACTATTGGGGCTAGTGGTCATCCATGGTGTAAGTGTGAATGGAACTTTCACTTATAATAATAAAATCAGAGCCAACACGCTTTCATGCATATGATTTGAATATAGTAGGACTATTATTATTGTATTTGCAATGTATTTTATTTAAATTATGCTTATTCTTATGAACTATTTCGTTTGCATTTGTATGAAACTTGTTGAATGTGTGTTGTTGTTGTATTAACTCATCACTTTAACTTGTGGACTATTCTGGATCTTAGCTTGTGATGTCATTATGCTCATGAGTTCCTTTCAAGTAGCTTACTATTATAGGCTTCCAAGGGTCACACACATGCTCTCACCCAAAGTTATCATACTTCATTCTGCGCGTTTTCATAGTCAAGGCATAATATTACCACTGATTGCTGGGAATCCTACTCCAAATGGTGTGAGTCTAGTTGGGACTTCATATTGGGAAGAACCCTTGAATGTTGGCAGGTCTAGTACTGTGAAAATTTCTGGCACTAGAAGGAGGGTCAGATGACAAGATGAGCCATGGAAGTTTGTTTTGTATTTATGCACGCATTTAATGACTTCTCACCATATCATAACCCCGACATGTTTTTCTAGACACGCAAATATGAAAGTGTCGGCGAGAATTATTGATGACTTGTCCAATCTGAAATTTAATGGCGAGGGTAAAACAACATTTTTTGAGCACACTGATCACTTTCTTGATTTATGCATGAAGCAAAACATCCACTGTGAGGATGTTAACTATAGGTTTTTCATTCTCACGTTCAAAGGGCGCGTGAAGGAATGGTGTTACACATTTCCTGAAGCTTCCATTCACTCTTTTGAACAATTTTTCATAGAGTCATTTCGTGCTTTTGATTTCTATGATTGTAAAGCTCTTAATAAGAAAAGTTAAAATTATGAAAAGCACTTGATGAATCTATTTAGGATTTTCATGATCATTTCATCCATTACTTCTTTAATTTCTTGAACATGAAGTTGATTGTTCTTTCTTGGTAGATAGATTTCTATATCTTGTTCACAGTTCAAAAAATACACACAAGCTAGAATATTTTGAATCTCTCCAAACTTAACTCAGTGTTAGAGATTCTAAATATGTGACGAACAAGGTTGTTGTTCCAAGTGACCCTCCAACCCCTTCTCATCAAATAGCTCTAGTCCTGCAGGTTGAGGTGGCAGAAGTTGAGAATTCACCTGTTGATCTACCACCATCTTCTCCCACCCCACTTACTCATAATTTCAGTGCAGGTTTGGACTGTGACTCTGATGGTTGTGATGAAGTGTTATCTCCTCATCCTCCATCCTTTGGTCCCTCTGATCCTCTAGATTTTGATGTTTTGTGTTCACTTGTTTCAAATCTCTCTTTTGATGTTCATGAGGATCAAGTCCTGGATGGAGTTGGTGTTGAAAAACCAACCTGGAGTATCATTTTTGATGATTATGTGTGGGAGTCTGAACAAGAAAATGCGGTGAACGATGACCTCCTTCTTTCCGCTCCTCTTCCACATTATCCTGACATTTTCCATGATTTTTTCATTCCTACTCAATCTTGTGATAATTCAGTTTCTGATGTTACTACTTTTGATCATTCGTAGAACATGTGGAATTCCAAGTTTTCATTTGAATGCAAAGAGGGCACATATTTGTTGCTTATCCTCCCAATCTCTGAGCTTATCTTTCTTGGAACATAAAGGATGAAATTTCATGTTCTTCATCATCCCCTCTTTATGATTCGCCATATCATGAGGATGCCTCTTTTTTTTATATTGAACTTTTTGATCGTGGATGTCATGATCTTTTCATTAATTCACTTGATCACAATTCTGATTCTTCCACTATTGATCTTTCTAAGCCACCGGTTTTTGATGATCCATCTTCTGATGAATTGGAACCTCCCCAAGTTGTTAAGGCACTTTAGCCTGAGCTGATGGTTGTGTCAGGTTCTTATAGTCTTGAGGTCAGTTCCACTTCCGATCAAATATATGTTGAATCATTCAAGTCTCCTCACCACTTTATTGTACGCATTGAAAATCAATATATTTTACAAATTTTACATCCTCCATATGTATGACATGATCTTGTCACTTAGTCATTGGAGGAGTCGTACGTAGAAAGCACTATTGCAAAATTGAAATTTTCTTCTTTCTCCATGTTTGCTCGTTTTTTGAGTTGGAAAGTTTGTTCTTACATGTCTTCAGATCACAATGTGTTTGAATACCATGGTACATCTATAGGGTGCCTTTCATGCGATTTTGGTTTTTACTTTTTTGTGGTTCATTCAAACTTTGAACATTTTGGTTTGTATTGGCTTATCTTTCTTGTTTGTTGGTATGCTTGTATATCTCTCTTGACATGCATTCCCTTGCCTACATAGGCCATCCAATGCATCGATGGTTGTATTGGAAGTATCACTTTATGTAAGTGTGGCCTATGCTTTGTTTAGGTTAGGAGTAGGCGTAGTTTTTCTTTTCTTGGTTGTTTCCTTTGATTTTCTTTACTTTTTCTTTTCGCTTTTACCCCGCTTCTTTCCTTTCGTTTGTTTTCTTTTCAGTTATAGGTTATTTTCTACAAGAGACCATGTTTGGCTTCTCAGACAAGCTCGATCAAATCTAAGAGGAAGTTGTATTGCTATCAACGCTTGGTTATCTATCTATTCCCTATCTTTATGAGAATATTACATTTCTTTTAGTCATTTGGGTTGATCAACGTCGGGTAAACATTTCAACGTGCCATGGAAATTTCATTCCACAGACTGATCGGAAAGAGTGTGGTGGTCTATCTCGACAATGTCACGGTATTTTCCAAGAAGAGATCCAACAACCTACACCACCAAATGAAACTTTTCGAGCAATGTCACAAATACAAGATATCCCTTAATCCCAAAAAGAGTGTTTTCGCAAGGGTAACCTCTTAGGCCATATAATTGCCAAAAGTGGGATTAATGTAGACTTTAAGAGGGTCAAAACAATTACATAGATTCCCCCCCATGTGAACAAGAAATTAATGCAGTCCTTCCTCGGGAAAATTAACTTCCTCCACAATTTGATCTTCGATTACACTTAGATCATGAAGCCAATACAAGAGATGGTAAAGAAGGATGTGATATACAAATGGGATAAAAGGGAAAAGGACACATTTTCCCACATTAAGTAAGCTATTGAGAAGTACCTTCTTTATACAATCTAGATTTTAGCAAAGATTTTTTGCTCTACACTTTCGCTTATGACACTTCTCTCATCGTTGCGCTCAAGCAAAGAGATTACCAAAACAATGAGCGAAAAATATCTTTCATGAGTGCTAGCCTCTAGGTACCTGAACTCAATTACCCTTCCATCAATAAACAAGCTTATGCAACCTTCAAGGCTGTGAAACATTTTCGGCCATATCTCTTGAAAAATCATTGCATCATCTTTGTTTTGTACCTAGTAGTCAGATCATTATTCATTCAACAAGAGCTGGGTGAGAGAAGAGAAAACAGGATGACCCATTTATAGGAGTAAGATTTGGATTTCAAACTAGTTCATACAATCAAGGGCCACAATATTTGTTGGCTAGAACCATAAGTAGTAGATGTGAAAGAAAAAGTTTTGTTTGGTTTGAAGAATGAAATCGAAATCTACAATGTCAAGCAAGTTTCTCCCACTACCATTGCGAACTCTTGGTACACAAATGTGTGCCAAAAACTTGAGCATGACACTATTCGCTCCCATTTATCTTCATGGAAGAAGAGGAAACTTAGAATTAAAGAATTATCTTATTAGTTGGTACAGGGAGTTATTTTCAGAAAGCACCATAATGGAGTTTTTCTCAGGTGCCTAGAAGCACACGAGTCAAAGAAAGTATTTTGTGATCGCCATGATGGACTAGCCATAGGACACTTCGTGGGTAACAAAACTATGCATAATGTCATGCAGGTCGGCTTTTATTGGCCCGCCTTATTCAAAGATTCTCACGCGTACTCCCGCAAGTGTCTGGTATGTCAAAAGTGTGCTGGTTGAAACAAGAAGTCACCCGCCCCATAACAACCCATTACAGTGGAAGAACCATTTGAACAGTGGGGTTTAGATGTCATCGTAGAAATATTTCTACATTAATCAAAGAAACATTTTTACATCCTCACTTCTACATACTATATTACACGGTGCACGGAAGTAGTTCCACTTAAACAAGTGAATGATCAGGAAGTCATCAACTTCCTTAAGAAGAATATCATTTCCAGTTTCAACATTCCGAGTTCACTTTTTTTTTATAATGCAATGTATTTTTCATCGTTAAATTATATGACTTTGCATTTGAAAATGGAATTGTATTGAAACATTTAGCTAACTACTATCCACAGGAAAATGGTCTTGTTGATTTCACCAATAAGAACCTTATATGCATTATCAAGAAGACCATCTTCTCTAAACAAAGGAACAGACACTCTACTTTGATAAATTCCTTATGGGTTGATCGAGTCACACCAAAACCCTCTCTAAACATGTCCCCTTACTTCCTAGTGTATGGAAAAGAATTCATCCTCCCCCTTAACATTTAGTTTCATGTTCTCCATATTTCACAAGAATCCTAAGGAAAACCTTGTTTATTGGTTCAATGTAGGATGTACACCCTTCATAAGCTACAGGAAGAAAGATTGAAAGCAAAAGAAAAATTTTCCCTTCATTAGAGTCGTTTCAAGAGGTGGTTTGACAAGAAGTCTGCAGGGAAGAAAAAATTTAGTGTGAGTGACTTAGTCTTCAACTGGGACAAATCTCATGAGTACAAAGGAAAAAACACCAAGTTTCAATCCCTATGGATTGGAGTTGTTATCACTTAGAACTGTAAACATTTGTATATAACCCTTTGCCCAAAGTCCAATGCCTAAAATTAGTGTTAAATTGTTTTTAGTCTATGTTTCTTACTTAGGGTTGAAGCTTTAAAGATGTTTGATGTAAAGCATATTCTAATCATATTGGTCATCCTCCACCATCATGCTTCCATAAGACATGTCTTGTCTAATCCATGTCACCGATCCTTTCCGCAATTTCGCAGCGCAGCCTCTTATTGGTTTGTTTCGCTGCATAATCATTGTTCAGCCATTTTGCAGCATCACCATCAAGCCGTTTCGCAGCGCATTATGACAATTCAAAACTAAACGCGCTGCGAAATCGCAGATTCGTGCGTTTTGCAGCGAATATTTCTAAAAGGGTCAAGTCCATTAATGAGTCACCATTTCCGTCCTCTCACGTCAGTTTTTCGTACCTCCCAAACGCTCATTAACCATCACTCCATTAATAAATTTGCAGACATGCGCATCACTATCAATCCAAATGAGTTTTACTATGCATAGATCTTTGTGATGATTGTGAATGTACATAAGTGACCAGCCCGTGTGATGATTATATGTGAGTTTTCAAGTGAAGCTGCTTTCAAGTGAGCCTGTTTCAAGCGAGGTTGAGCCAAAAAAAGAAAGGATCGAATTACTATTCCAGTTGAAGTTGTTGTTCATTGTCAGTGCGAAGGTTTCAAAGGCGAGATGGAGAAGAGAGGACACTGGCCTGGAAAATGCCAGAGAACAGAGCCTGAAGGTTTATACTTAGCATTAAGAGATGAGGGTGTGAAGAAAGCCTTCCAGGATGCCGGCTGTTGGAATTTCTGCAAGAAACTGCAGGGTGGCCATGCTCAGGTAACAAAGGATTTTTCTTTAAACTTCACCGGTTTGAATTCTAAAATAGCTATGTTAGAAGTTAAAGTGTCTCCAGAGGAAATAGCTGCAGTAACTGAGATCCCGAGAGGGGGACAAGAATGGTTTAATAACTTCAAGTTCGATATGAGTCCATGCAGAGAATTCCTGAAAGAGGCATATGTGAATGAGGACCTGACAAAGGCAGTGCCTAGAAACTATGTTAAGGAGCATTATGCCCTGCTTCTCACCTGTATTCAGAAGTACCTAACTTATGAGGGAAGATATAATAAAGTCTATTCCTACCACTTCAAGTTGCTGTTGCATTTTACTGGTAAAGCATCCATAGACATTCCCTTCTACTTGTTTCAAAGTGTGAGAAAAATGTGTGACAAAGTGCAGTTAAGAAAGGATGACTGTGAAACATCTCTATTTCACCATGGTCTGGTCAAGTTGTTAGTTTTGAATGGTCTTCAGAAAATAGGCAGGGATTGGGACTCGTTCATTTTCATGGCGGGTTTTCAAAGTAAAATAGGTCTGACTCCACGGCTCGTTAGAGAAAAAGAGCAGTCAGTTGAAGAGTCAGTTGAAGAGCCCACGATTGCTGAGCTTCAGAAGGAGGCTAAGGATAGAAGGAAGGTAAAATCAGAGTTAAGAAAATCAGTCAAGCCACTGGTTAGTAAAGAACAACCTCAGCCATCAGCAAAAGGAGAAGCTCAGCATAAGAAGACTGTACCTGAGCCAAAAGAATCTGAAAAAGTGTCAAGGGTGAGGACAAGGAGTCAAATGATCAAAGAAAAAGGCAAAGCAGTGGCTATTGAGGAAAGCCCAATATCAAAAGCCAGCTTGAATGATTTGCTGGAAGCTATTGAGTTTGATCAAGTTGAGCCGACACACATTGAAGCAATGCACATTGACTTGACACAGTCAACACCGGAAAGCACTAAGAAATCTAAAGCTTCAAAAAGACTGAGTTTTGATGAACTAGGTGATGAGTTTATCTTCAAACCAAGGAGACCCCTCACAAGAAAGCAAGCAAGGGAAGCTGAGAAACTGCCCAGAACAGAGGAGGCAGAGGAAATCAAGAAAAAAGGTTCAAATAGAAAAGTCATGATTTCCCAAGGAGGAAATATTATATCTACAAAGGACCAGTTGGAGGCAGCTGAAAGTGAAATTGCTAAGATGAAGAGTGCCAGAGCTGAAATCAAAGCCATGGAAAAGGAGGTTGCAAAATTGAAGGCACAGCTAAATAAATTAGCTGCTAAATGAAATTGTTGATTCTAAGTAAGGTGTTGTTCTAAAGTTTTGTAAAATTTTGCTTAAGTTCATTATTTTGAAGGAATGTAAACGCGGCTATATATATCCAAGGTAAAAAGGAATTTTGAAATCAGGTGGCAGAGCAGTTAAAATCGCAGAGAGAATTGAAATTGTTTAAAACAGTTTCGCAGTTTTGCAACGCGCTGCGAAACTGCTGTAGGTGTTGATTTTAAATGCAGACAAACAACTTGGTAAGATGATTGGAAATTTTCTAAAGGAAACACCTGAAGGATGTGTAGAAGACAAAATGAAACCATCACAGCCATTCAGATCAAGACAGGTGTACCTTTAAAAAGGTGAAATGTTTTGACTCAAGGGTAAAGTTTTGTTATAAAGTCACTTTATTGCTGGTCATAAGGTGTTGAATGAATTGCATATATGGAATTTCGGCTTGCACACTTGGCCATCGATGGAGCATCCAATCTATCAAGAAACATGGTGGTGTTCTATTGTTTTTGGGTTATTAAAGAGGATTAAAGTACATGCTGCTGCATTTTCGAAGTGATGGGGGACCAGAACCGAAAAATAAGGGATATCCACAGCCAACACGGAGCAGATTAAAGCATTCAGTATCCAAAGCCAACATGGGGAATTAATTGCTCATCTCATGCCATCTCAGCCAAATGAAAAAGAAACCAGGTGTCAAAGCTGCAAGGAGGAATCTTTCTACGAAGGAGATAGAGTTAGCGTTATAATTAGATTAGAAATTTTTAGAACTTCTGTTAGTAGTTGTTGTATTAAATAAGTTTGTTAAAAACAGATAAGGGTCATTAATGACAGTCATTGAGCTCCCCTCATGCTGGAGGAGAAAGCTCCAAGTAGCTATAGTTATGTTTCTATATATAGTTGAAACATCTATGTAACAAGGGTTGGATATTTTGAGAAAAAGAGTATTGCTTTGGCTTGTGTAAAAACTCAGTTTGGTAATATAATTTGCTGCTTATCTTCTCAGGATTCTTAAAGTGTTTCAAATGCTCAAGATATGTGGTTTTGTTTTATGTTTAATGTTTTTACAGTTGTATGAATACACAATCACTCAGAATTCACTTATGCTACTCTGACTTCCTGTGTGTATTTGTAAACTGAGGTTTCTATGAGATGATGTTTTGAGTATTTAAACATTACATGCCCTGACTTCTATGCATGAGAAGTGTTATATTTTATTGAATATGATCAACTCCATAAGCCCAATGGAATTCTTTGTAATGTCTGTCCAGCCAACATGTTTATTAAATGTACTTCACAAGAGTTAGCCCTCTTATCAACAATCAAAATCAATAACTATTCTTGAGAGAGCCCTCTCAGGCTAAGGAGGCTAATCCTTAGCCAAAAGATTGGTCTGAAACAGTTACACAGAGTCTACCTGATCAGCAACCCCTTAGTGCTTGATTTTGTGATAACAACCTCCACAACATTTGTTCCAACCCACATCCATAATGAATTATGAGCAACAACTAGAAAAAAATCAAGTGAAAAAACCCTCAACACCATGGCTATCCAAGAAATGGAAAGGGAAGGCTAAAACCACTAACAATCCAGGAAATCCTCCACACCAATGACAACACATAAGCATAAAATCACATGCATATATCATGCATCCATAAATTAGCAAGGAAATCACACATGCAACATGTTACCTACAAAGCAATCCAGTTGTAGTTATTGATCCACTTGTTTCCTTGCGCTTTCCTACTTTCCTTTGCCTTCTTGTTATAGACATATTTGGGCACTATAAACCCAGTCACATATGTCGATAAACTAAGGGCTCTCAAATCCCTAAAACTGTTGTTTCAAACCATAAAGGATCAAGGTCAACTGATTACATCATTTCCTAGAAGTTCTCCCTAAAAAACTATTCAAAACTGGACCATACAGACTGCTCAATGCTGAGGGTGCGATGCATCTCACTTGTTACACACAAGGGGTGTGATGCATACTGAAAATCCCTTCTGTAGGGTGCGATGAGAAAGAGTATACAAATGGAAGAGGTAGTTTTCTAGGTGGAAACTCAGATAATCTTCTAGAAACTGCTCATATGACACTTGCCTCTCTAAATTCACCCAAGGATGAGTAATAGATCATGAAATATCCAAGTGGAACCAAGAACTATCAGTGAAATGACACTAATCAAAAACCCAGAAGTTGACTCACTCCCCTGCAAATATCTATATATGGATACCTCATCCTAGAGATCCAGAGGCTAGAATTTTGTATTTTGTAAGGAAGTGTTGTTGGTTTCTCTATGAAACATTGTATTGTTGGTTGATCTAGCTTTTCATGAGGTGAAGAGGGCTTTGCATGCTGGGAGGATGGCGCTGGATCAGACAGTTGGGTTGTAATCCTCTCTTATACTTCTATCAATAAAGTTATTTGAGTTTTCCTCCATATATTTCTGTGTTTATGAGTCCTGTATTTATGTATGCAATTGTATGGTTAATGTACATCTGATTCTACATTGTTTATGGTATCATAGATCTCTATGCTTTGATGGTATTTTTCTGCTTTGCTTCTACAGGTGTTCTTTGAAGTGGGACAAGTGAGGAAGGAGTGGCAAAGCTCTATCAAAGGAGAGAGGAAACAAGCAAGGAGCTAAGCGAAAGACTAAGGTTGGTGCTCTCTGCTTCTCTCTCATCTATCTACCATAAAGGAAAGCACAAGTTATTTTGAACTGTTTGTTTCTAAGATAGCTACCTGTCTTAGTGGGACTAGCAGATATGAATAGACACTAGTTTTCCCGGAAACAAAATGGCGACTCCACTGGGGAGTGAATAGTTTGTTTGTTTTTTACTATTGTTTGATTTATAAAATATAGATGGAGCCTGAAGTTAAGCCAGCTAGCCTTCGAACTGCTTTTTCTATGCAACTACAAAGTAGAACAATGCTACTTCAGTCAATCTCCAGGTTGGTTTATGAACTGAAAATCTGACTTGTAAACATCCTAAGTGCCATGTTGGTAGCTCAATAACCTCATAAGATCATACCCCTATACTTTGTGTTTATTGTGTATCATAAGCTCAACCTAAATCACTGAACTTAGCTGCAAATTGTGAGTGAAAACCAAGCTCAGTCTTGTCCCTAGACCATCGCACTGTCTCTCATTGGTAGTATGGATGCATCACACCTCTCATGTGCTGCAGGTGAGATGCATCCCTATTTCCCTTAAGGACAGGTGTGATGATTTAATGAGATTGTTTCCCTCTCTAAATTTTGGTTTTTTCTTCATTGTTTTCAGCTCTATTAAGTAGTTTTGCTGCTTATGATTAGTATATCATTGTTGAAGACTTATTCCTTTACATTATTCAACCTCCATTGATAAGGAATTGTAAATGTTTTTTAATGTATTCTTCATCATTTATAGTCCTTTGCAAAAAGTAGCTTAATCAAACTGTCATCTTTTGATTCGAAAGTGTCATAACTCTCGTTTTCAGTCAAGAAAAAGAGTGTCGTAAAGTCTTCCTCTTTTAGATATTTGATTGTGCTTTTGCCATTGTATTTGATTTGAATTGTCAATTCTTTGAAGTGTCGAAAAAAAAATTTCGTTCGAAATTGAAAGTATTGTCTTAGTCTTCCTTTCGTTTTGAAAAGAAATTGTTAAAGAGTCGCTTTGAATAAAATAGTTCAGATTTGTACTTAGTTTCCTTTTTGGCATTCACACATTAAGGAAAAGGAAAAACGAATACATGCATGTGCATTTGCATTTATACTGCATGCGGAAATTGATTTAGGAAAAGTGCATTTAGTGTGTGCTCTCTACTCTCTGTTGAAATAATCGTACTCTTCTTTCCTTAGTAGCTAGGATTTTCATTGCTAAAAGAAAACAAATGATTGTTTATCATTTTAGATTGCATATTTAGGAATTGTACATCCACATCACGCGGTGAACCTTGAAAGGAAAACTTCTTAAGAAATATCAACTATAAAATAAATCTCAATGAACATAAAAACGCTTTGGAACCTAATGCACAACATCTGGAAGTGTAGGCTAGAGACGTATTTTGGCGTCGTAAAGCCTAGTAACTATCATTTTCATCATAGGTTGGGTGATTCCTCCTCTTTGATATGACAAGTGCCAGTATAGACTTGTGCTCCCATGTACCGTTGAGTATATATTGGGAGACCACAATAGGTTGATATCCTTTATCCTTAGGAAGTCGTGTCTGCCACCCTATCGATCGCAATGCATTGAACACAACATTCGTGAAGATTTACTGTCGTACGTAAAGTTCTTGGTAATTTCTCTTTAATTTACTACCGAGGTGTATATTGCAGTTTTGCAATTGGTTTGGTAATCCCTCTGTTTAGATTTCTAGAGTAGTCACTTTCGTTCCTTTTAGACTCCTTAAAATAAAAGGTCCATCTAAGCACTTGTCACTTCAGGCTCATTAAAAATCAAAGGCGACTAGAGTCACCTTTAGCTTTTTCTCGAGTCTTAAAAATTGAAAAATCAAGTTGTGTCAAAGCGTCATAAAATTTATTTAATTCAGAATAACATCATTGTTCCCTCGTTGATCTTAGGTTGAGATAATGGAGTCCACCAATCAAGAATTTCCCCTTGTGGGGAATCCTAGTCCTTTCTCTTCTTGGGGAGATATTGGTGCTCCTTATATGGCTACATTGTCCCTTCCAAGACTCACAATTGGCCTACCAGTTTGGATATTCTCAACCTCTGTTGTTCAAAATACTATAATTCCTCAGCAATCAAATAAGCAACCAGATGATATTGGAGTTGCTCCCCCACCTTCTACTTCGTTTGTTTCTCCCTCTCCCTCTCCCTCTTCACTTGGTGAAACTAGTGATTGTAGAAATTTTGAATAATTTAACACATATTCAATGGAGATTATCCTGATCATGTACTATTTCAGAAAACATATACAATACATAAGCTCCTCTACGTTGATCATCAATATAGCAACATCAATAAAAATAAAACATCAAGAGAATTCACACATTAACACATTATGTATCCCGGGGAAATCATCTCGCTAAAAACCCCAACTATCTGTATATTAATGATTGAGTCATGTAACATTACACAGCATAATACTTCTCACAAGTATCTCCACCTCTCTTACACACAATACAGGTCAGATCTGATCTCCAAATCTCTTCCGCTGCTTGCCTGCCTCCACTGCGCAATCCTGCATGAGAATACTGATGAATGAAAAAAATCCAAATTCGTATTTCCCTTGGATATACCACGCAATCCTCATTGGCAATACTCAATCAATTAATTGTGCAAGATCTGGTGCACAACTATAGTCACAACTGATAGCAATCTGATTCTCTAACACCTGCCCCTGCTGAACTGAACATGCACTGACATGCAACTGAGTTAACTGATGTATTCTATAGTTGCATTATGAGTTAATAACTTGTGAATTAATTAATAACTAATTCACCCAACTCATCTCTAGTCTATTTTCCAGTTAGACTAAATACAACCAGTTTAACAAAGCTAAATTGAACACAACTCCACAATCACCTCCACCAAACTCAACTGATTGAGTTCTAACTGAAGTCATGCATGCAACAACTCAACTGACTCATAAGAAAAGCGTATTTCCTTCTGACAGCTGCATGTGCCACTTCTGTAGCTCAAACTGAAGTGCTCCAAGAGAATAAGATTAAGTTTATAGTCCAAATATTATTGTGAGATAATAATATTTGACTTTTCTATTTTTGACAGCCAGTCTAAAAATAGACTTGATCACTCACACTGTGATCACTCACACTTTCATCAAAAATAGAAGTCCATCTATTTTTCCAACTTGATCAATCATCCATAAACAGCAACCTGCAATCCATAGACATGATCCATATGTCTAAAAATAGACATAGTCTAAAAATAGACTTGTGCCAAAAATAGCGTACGGGCCCACTTAGTGAAGGCAACTCTTTTCACTAAGCTCCATCATCTTGTTGCAATCTCAACACTCTCTCTCTCAAAGGAGTATTAAAGACACTCTGAATGATAGAATTCTCTTCTCAATGGTATGCTTGATTTCTAGGGAGAAATTTTTGCACCATAATAATGATCTACTTCTTCTTTTTTGTCTTTCCATGAACTTGTATTTATATAGTTTTTTGGACACTCCTTCCCTCCTTGGATCATCAATGTGGTTGTTCACCTCATAAATGGGATGAGATATACTGTCTCCTTACCTTAAAGGCTTCTTGGGGCTCAAGGATCCATTTTGTTAGCCCATCATGTACATAGTTGGAGTGTATTCAAGCAACTTCATGGCCCAAGGTACTTACTGGACATTTCATGATGGTGTGGCTATTGAAGAAACAATTGTGTGGTTGTTAATTTTAGGTAATGGTGCACTCGCGCAGTTCAATTTTTTAACTTGAACCTTAGGAAAGATTTTAATTTTTGGTCTTCATGGTGCTTCCAGCTGAAACTTTAACCTCTGTATGTGTTGATCACTGACTTTGAGTGAGATATGGAGACGTTACCCAATGCCTGATCCCATATTTCTTCATAAGTCCTACTATCGGATGTGATGTAAACTGCGCCCCTCCATATGAAAATATCTCTCTAGGGGCTCCATATTGTACAAAAAAATCTTCAAATACAAAGTCTGAGACAACCTATTCTATTGCTTTCACAACAGCCTTGGCCTCTACCCACTTTTTCACATATTCCATGCAAACCAAAATGTGAACTTTCTGATGTGAAGGCGGATTGAATGGCCCAACGAAACCAATAGACCATTTTTCAAAGGGCTCAAGAACTAGTTGAGGCTGTAGCAGCATCTCATCTACATGACCAAGTTGACCCATCCGTTGGAAACTTTCACACCCTCGAACATATTTCCTTGCATCACGAAAAATAGAGGGCCAATAGTACCCCATTTGCAACACCTTATGACCTTCCCATTTATCGGCAAAATATCCCCCACAAGGGCCATCATGAGCAGCTTTCAGGAAAACATAGATGTCATCCTCACTTATGCAGTGTCGTATTTGTTGGTCGGGTCCCGTGTAAAAAAGATATCCTTCTATCCATGAATAGCAAGCATTAGATGGATAATCCTTCTCCGTTCTCTATAAGTGTTGAGGAACATTTCCTATAGCAAGATACTTAGCAATATCTGCATACCACGGAGTATAGAAATTTCAAAAATATGTTCATCTAGAAAACTATCCTCTACGGGTGTACGTTCATCACTAGTATCCATTCTAGACATGAAATCTACAACCATGTTATCTTTCCCTGTCTTATCTACAATGGTAACATCAAATTCTTGAATTAATAACAACCAATGTTGTAATACTACCAGGGGTTATTGTTTATTCATCAGATACCTGATAGTTGTATGATCAGTGTGCAAGAAAGTAGGATACCATATAATATAATGCTGAAATGTATTAATAGCATAAATAATAGACAAGAACTCTTTTTCAGTTACGTATAGTTCAATTCAGCAGGAGTCAAATTCTTGTTGACATAATAGATTGTATACGGTTTCTTATCCTCCTGTTTCCCCAAAAATGCCCCTATTTTTGTTTGAGAACAATTTGCAGAGATGTGAAATGGGAGTTTCCAGTCAAGACCTTGTAATATCAAAGCTTTACAAACTAGTCCTTTAATTTCTTAAAGGTCGCTTCACAATCATCTGTCCACATAAACTCTATATTTTTAGGTAACAATTGAAAAAATGGGAATTTTATCTTAGAAAAAATATCTATAAACTGCCTATAATTGCCAACATAACCAATAAAGCTACGTACCTATGTCAGTGTCTTAGGTGTAGGAAAATTCAATATCACTTCTACCTCAGCAAGATCAACCTGAATTCCTGCAGCTGAAAGAAAGAGTCCCAACACTATTCCTTACTCCATCATCATATGAAATTTTACAGTACTAAGAGAAACATGTGTCTATATACATCTTTTAAGTACTTTGTCTAAGTTTTCTATACCTTCTTCAAAAGAATCCCCATATGGGGTGAAGTCATCCATGTAAAATTCAACATTACTATTGATTAGATCAAAAAAAAATCCTACTATTTCCCTTTGGAAGGTAGCAGGTGCATTACAAAGACCAAATGGGAGGACTCGGTAGGTAAAGGTCCCCCAAGGACATGTGAAGGTTGTTTTATACTAATCCTTAGGAGCTATTTGTATCTAGTTGTATCCGTTGAATCCATCTAGAAAGGAGAAAAACTTCTTTCCAGCTAATGTATCAAGGACCTGGTCAATAAAGGGATAGGGGAAAATGATCTTTTAAAGTTTCTTTATTTAATTCCCTGTAATCCACAAAAATCCTCCACTTAGCATTCTTCTTAGGAACAATGACCAGCAGGGAAACCCATTGACTGTCTGATATCGAATAAATGAAACCCGCATCTAATAGCTTTTGTAATTCATGTTTGATAATGTTTTTTAAGGCAGGGTTCATTCTTCTTTGTGGCTTCCTAACAAGTCGACATTCTTCTTTAATGTATATGTGATGAGTGCATAAATCAACAGGGATGCCTTTCATTCATATATATATATATATATATTATATATATATATATATATATATATATATATACTCCCAAGCAAAGGCTCCTTTATGTTCCCAAAGGACCTGCAGTAACCATTCAATTTGGGAGGGAGAAAGGCCAAGATTAATATTCAATGTTTTCCCTAGTTCAATTTCTACATAAATGTTGTCACGGGGTACAATTACAGGAATATTTCCAACTTTTGTTTCTGGTTCCAAATTTTCCTGAATGTTGCAACTCATGACATACTCGAATAGCTGGCGGATTGGGTTAGAAACGGAGTTGGGACTGCTAAGAAATGTGTTAATGGCGTCATCCTTTGTTTCATCCTTGAAACAAAGATCCTCAATGATGGTAAGGATCGGTCTAACTTCTTCATTCTTGGATTCAGGCTCTTTCATAGGTAGATATTTTTGCATCAAGGTAAATCCTCATTTATTTGACAAACTTGGTTCAGTAGGGGGTAGAGGATAAGATTCTTTGCAACTTCCCCATTTGATATTACCATATTTCCAGACTGACACGCAATGTAAGCATCTACAGTCGCAAGCCAAGGTATTCCTAAAATAAAAAGGTGTCCACCAGCTGGTGATTGAGTATGTAAAACCAAAATATCAACATGGTATTTCCATGAGCCTATTGAAATTGTTATATATTCCAGCTTCCCTATCGGTCTTATAGTAGACTGATCTGCCAATTCTAGGACGGTGGGAGTTGGTTTAAGGTTCCGTAGACCCAAGGTAATCACAGTTGCATAAGTTATAATGTGAATTGTTGCCCCTAAATCTACCAATACATTTGGGGAATCAACCCCATTAATTTTTATTGTCACAATCGAGTTCCCTGGAGCCCCGTATTTAATAGGTATACGCTTCCCCAACATTATGTTATAATTTTCCCATAATGTGAGTAGCGAGTGGATCCTTTGGTTTTCTACCAGGTTTCTTAGAGAAATATTCTTTAATTGTTTTTGCATAAATCAGTACGTCCTTCATAGCCTAAAGTAATGGGATTTTGGTAACAAGATTTTGACAAATAAATTCTCCAACTCCCCTAAAAAGTCGAATTCAAGATGAGGACTTGGTTTTCTCAATGATAATCTCTCAGGATAAGGTGGACCAGTCTAACATCCTCTAGTAACAATCGTTTGTGAAGGGGTTTTTTGTTTCATAGGAATTTGTATTGACTCATCCCTAGTTGTCCTAGTAGAATCTCTAAGTTCTGGTTATGAGATTTCATCATCGGTATATTCAACAATTATTGGTGAAGTCTGAGTATTCACCACCCGACCAGACCAGAGATTCAATTCATTACATTCTGCAGTGGAAATACTATATGCAGGGAGGCTGAGTGTCTCAACCTACTGAGCCCCTAGATTGTTTGGATTTGGATTGGATTGAATGGGAAGTTTCAGACAAGAGGAGGATTACCAGTGGATGCATTAGAAGGAAATTGTAGTTGTTGTTGTTGCATAGATTGGGAGAATTATCCTGAAGGAAGAGGAGAAGATCCACGCCAATTATGGGAGCATGAAGGGTTTGGACCAGATTGAGGGTACCATGGTTGCCAGGGAATTGGATATTAATAATACTATGACCATGAAGGTGAAAAATGTATAGACTGAGGCCCAAAATTTAGATTATTAAAATACTAAGAAGGATCTTTAGGAATACCTTAATTCATGTTCTATGTTTTCAATTGTTTCTTTGATCCAATGAAATATAGTTGATCCATTTCTTCATTGGTTTCCTAAAAGACTGCCTTCAGCCCAAGAAGAGATGGACAGGTTCTAGTGGAATGACTTTTTTCATATATCACACAAGTCTTGATGGAATTCAATGGGAATTCCTTCGGCGGATGCTTCCTCTTGCATTGAGGAAAAAAAATGGACATACTTATATGCTTCTATCTACTTCTGTTTCGCCTGTAACACGTCCAGATGTGATGACAGTGTGCTCAGGATATCAGTTCTCAAATTATCCATCAATTTCTGAATCTCTTCTTTTGTAACTCCACCGTTGGATGCCTTGAGAGTTTGGATCCCCTTCTTATTCCTCGCATCCCCTCGTGAACACTTGATGGCATCAAATTCCTCCTGTGATATGTCTCTTTTCCCTACCGCATTCAATAGTTCCAAAGGTTCCTCCCTCAGTGGTTGCAGAAAGATTATTTTCAAAATATTCTTATCCAAATCACAATGGCTTGATCTATGTAAACTATATTGAAAGAACTCCACAAATTCCTCCATGTTCTCATCCTCTTTCTACATAATCTTAAATATTTCTTCCTTCACATCTCGGGATTTGCAGTAGTCTTGACATTTCTAGAGGAAAATCATCTTCATATCGTCCCATGTAGCAATATATTTTCCCCCTAAACCCATAAACCATCTCAAATCTATGCCCTTCAAAGTAGCGAGGAATATATTAAATTTCTGAGCATCATAAATATAATCACACCCCCAGCAAACAATGTCAAATTCAAAAAGGAATGTGTCTAGATCCTCAAAAGAAAGACCATGGAAATTAGGTAACTTTGTCAAAGGAATAGGCTTCATAGGTGCATCACCTCTAATATCTCCAATCAGAAATTCAATCGAAGAGGTTGCAGGAGCTATGAATATCTACCAATACCCACTTGGAATCTCACCAGGTTCTAGCTCTGGTTGTTCTATAACATGTGGTTGAGGTTGTTTAACAACACTCCCTTGATCAAATGGTATAGAGAATTCCCTCAAATCTTCTTCCTCTGAACTTGCAATTAATTGTGAAATTTATTTCCCTCTAGTTCTCATATGATATCTCACGCTAATAGAAGCTCGTGACGATGCTCCCGACTCGGCTCTTGAAATGATCTCTTGGATGTGGGTATTTCTTCCTAGATCTCTCCCTCTTGTTTTTAGGGGTATCCCTTTGCCCCTTTTATTTGTATCTCTATTCATGTAATCAAGAAATAAAAGGAAAACATTCGAGAAAATTGAAATCTCAGGACTTGGAATAGGGTACGAAATTCCGTCCCTAGGATGAGAGAGTGGCCCCTAAAAGGAAATCAAGGAAAGAAAATAAATCAATTAAAAAAATTAAGCTCAAGACCTGAAACAGGGTGACATAAAAACTTCCCTTCCCAGGATGAGAGAGTGGCTCCTATGAAAAATAAAACAAGATAATCAAATTAACAAAAACGATCTAATGCTCAGGACCTAAAGCATGGTGAAATTCCCTCCCAAGGACGAGAGATCAGTCCTATGATCCATACTAGTCGTACTTTCACGCCATTAATAGCTTCCCCAGCAACGACACAAAAATGTTGGTGTTCAGATATGAATCATGCAATTCACCCAATTCCACATTAATTGTCAACCTAGGGCTCTACGAGTTATTTCAAGGCTATCATGCAAAGTATATGCAGGCCATAGTTTCCCTACCCATTACTGAACATTCAACTATAAACTTAACAATGTGTAACAACAAGCGATAATTGTAACAACAAAAAAGAGTAACAAGAGTAATGACTATAACATTAACAAGAGTAACAACAAAAAATACTCACAGCAACACACTGATAATCATTCACAGCGATAAATAAATTAACTGAAATAAGCCTATGAACACATCTATCCAACAACTCCTGGTCAAGAGAGTGGACCCAACTCTCTGATCAGGGCTATGGTGACATCATGAAGTCACAAAATGCTCAGAAGATCATAATTTTGATTAACCAAAAAGGATAATACATGTATGATGTTACAGACTCAAAGTTAACATAATTCCTTGCAATCTTAATTGTCGTATTTCACAGCCTCATAACTCTACTTATACAATTTGTTAACACTAAATGGTCTTAGAATTACGGTAGTTGTTTGCCTACAATTACATAGTGATTTCTTAAGTGAAACAAAATATAAAGATAGCAGTGTGTTGATTAAAATATTGATCCACCGTTGCAATTGATGTCTCAAGATAGCATTTCCAGCTGGATGGTCACCATTGTAGAACCACGGTCTTAATCATACTTGCTCCAAATTTGCAAGAATAATCAAATTAGCAAGCCACTTAGGAAACAATCCCCTATGACTATGCTTCAATGATTAATGATTCATAATGACATGACAAGAGGTATACCTATGTGGTTTAGAATGTAAATTTACTAACAATGGTGTAAAATGGATACAGGAAACAAGGTAAAAAGCAAACAAAGGGAAAGAAAGGATCAAGGAAGAAGAGAAGGGTCATGTAGCTTCAAAAAGAAAACTTGTAGGTAACCTATTGCATGTGTTATTTCCTAGCTGGTTTGGACATGCATGGATTTGCATGTTGGTGCATGGTTCTCTTGCTATTAGTGGCATGGTTTTGTTGGGTTATGATAATGGTTTTTAGCCTAGCCTTGCCTTTTTTAGGGTGCCATGGTGTTGGGATGTTTATTTTGGTTTGAGCTTTGGTTTGTCAGAGGGATTTTGGAATACAGGGCGGAGGTGGTCTCAAGGTTCATTCCCAAAGGCCTAGGAATCCCTTGATCAGTTTTGGTAGGATACACAGTAAAGCCTGAGGGAGAAGTCTCGATTTATGGCCTAGTGATTCAGGTTTGGATTGTGGTAAAGCCTAAGAGACTGGTCTCAGTTTAGGTCCTAGTGATCTAGCATTGGATTGTGATAAACCTTGAGAGACAAGGAGACAGAAAATTCCTCGAGTATATTGATGGATTTTGGATGGCATTCCAAGTTTGGTTCGGTTGTGATCAAAGCACCAGTTTCGGTGTGATCACGGTTTGGTGAGGGTGGAGGTGGTTTAATCTCTCGATTCCCTTGGTTGTTCCTGGATTGTTTGTTTAATGATATCCCAGATTCATGCTTGGAATATGGCACGAGGGTGACTGGATGAAAGAGAGATTTGGTTCAACCATGTCTATGTTCGGGTGGTACATGGAAGTCCTGAACCTGGTCAGATTTTCCTATGATCAATAAAAGCTAAGTTCTCTTACTTTTGTACTTGTTTATATGTGGATTTAATGGTTGTCATATCTTTTATATTTATATGGTTTAATGTTGGTTATAAGCATGGTTGTGTGACTAGTTCATGTCATGGTTATTTCATGTATTTACTTGTGATTGTTAAATGGATGGATGCAAAACCTAATTGATGGTATGATAGTTCAATGGAGAAGGAGGTGATCCTTCTGGTTATGTTTCATAAGTTATTTCAGTCATTTATGCTATGTCTCGTATCATAAACCTATAGGTTGCATTGATGCCAAGTATTTGACATAACATCAGTCCCTGTTGGGGATGCTTAGGCCTAGTCCTAAGGTTGATTTTTGATTTATCAGCATTTTTATCATGTATTTGATGGATTCTGAAGGTTATAGCAAGTTTTGGGCAGAGGCTAAGGTTCTGGGCATAGGTCTACAGAGAAAAGTCCATAGTCGTTGTCACAGAGGCCTATGAGAGTGACTTTGAGTTGTTGGTAGTTGTCTTGCCTATAGCATGAGAGTGACTCTGGGTTAAAAGGCTTAAATCATCAGTGGGACTCAGGGGCAGGTTATCTGAGTGGTTGACATGTTTCTTGAGGGTGTTTGGCTGATGTGGATGGGTTAGTTTGATATGTTCCATCGATTCCATTTCCTTAAGGTCACCTAGGAGATTGAATCCCTTTGTAACCTCTCTCATCAAATGTTTTCCTGACTGGTTGGTTGCTTGGGTGGATCTGGAAGGAGGGGTTGTTACACAACTCTCCCCATTGATGAATCCAAGATCATGCAAGAATTATTTCCTTTTCACATCAACAACTTAGAAGAAGGGTTAAATTATTTGGTGTTTATCCTAAAACTGAATGACTATAGGAAGGTAAACTAGTAGTGGTTCTCAGTGAAAATCGAAAAAAATACTAAAGGTATGGAGTTCAAGATGGGTTTTAAGAGCTGGAAGACTAGTTCTAATTAAGTCTATTTTGGAAGTTATTTATGTCTATTGGATGTCTTTATCATAGATTTTGAAGGGGGTCCTTGACTATGTGCAGAAGATATGCTCTTGGTTTTTATGGGCCAGCTCAAAAGAAGACTATGTGCTTTGGTGGGAGCGTTAGGAGAAAATAGTTGTCCACAAGGCATGGGGGGTTTGGGGAATAAAGAACATTCCTCTCTTTGCAAAATCTTTGGTTGCCAAGGTGGGTTGGAGGCTCATGTTAACAAACAGCGTATGGACTTCTGTGGTGTACAAGAAGTACATATATCACAACTCAATGGAAGAATGGATCTGATCTCCTGAAAAGAGAAAACCCAATTTATTTGTTATATGAAAAATTTTATCTTCATTCATAATAATCAAAGATGATCTTGCATGGAAGGTGGCCAACGGATAAACATTAAGAACAAGTTCGAATCCTTGGGTTTGTTGTGGGATCCATTATTGCATCTCCCGTGAAATAGTAAATTTTTTAAATAATCAAGGAAAACTTACTCTCAATTAGGTCATGGATAATTTTTAAACTTCCATATGGGATCAAGGTTGGTCCAATGCTTCTCAGCTGAATCTCCCAGATGATTATGAGGAATCCTAGCAAAATCATACCACAACATTGATTATATCACGTGTTCAGCCGTAAGATCGGGAGGACACACTTTGTTGGATTCATTCTCCCTTAGGGGAGTATACTCCTAAGATAGGCGATGTACACTTAATCAACACCAGTCTATCAATAATCCAAGAATGGTGGTGGAAAAAGATATGGAAATTTCACTACCCAACCAAGGTGAGGTTTTTTATGTGGTGCCTTTTGGAAAACAAAATACCAAATTAGAACAATCTACAAAATCCTCATAATGAAGGGCATGGATGGTGTTCATTATCCAAAAATAGTGATGAAATAGTGGCCCACTTGTTCATCATGTTTCCTTTCTCTTTGATGTTATGGGAACACTGCAATAATGAACTTGATTTTGGTACAGTGTGGCAAGGAGAATCCTTCCAGGTAGCATGGAAAACCTGGTGGACGAAGTAAGCATAAAACATCATAGGAATATACCCCCTCTCATTTGTTGGGGGGTCTGTATTTCCATGAACAAATCCATATTTCAAGAGCAGCGCTTAGTCCCTAAAAAGGTGGTTGTCAAGTTCTTGCAATTTATTCTCTTATACCCTCTTGGAAATAGCCCATGCTCCATGGAAGATCACTACTGAAGATATAAATCCCGCACTCCCATGTCCTATTTTGATGGTGTTTCCCTTGAAAATGGATCCTACAAAGGTGGGGTTATCCTTTTCCTGTAAGCCAACCACTCCTTTAAACATCAAATTGGTTTGGGAAGAGGATCAAACAATTATGCAAAGCTATTGGCCCTAAAATTCCTTTTCCTTTTTTCCACAGAAAAAGGATGCAAGTCTTTATATGTCTTTGGGGACTCTATGATTATCATGAACTGGTTCAATGAGGTTCAGAGATGTCACAACCACATAATATTTCCCATTGTTGAATATATCCTTTGTATCAAACATGCTTTTTATTTTGTCTATTGTTGCTATGTTTACATGGAACTAAACACAAAAATAGACATCCTCACTAAAGAAAGAATTTCACAATTTTTGGGAGTTTGGAAGATTTTTGAATAGATAGGGGATGTTACTCGTACCTATTGCCATAAGCCTTTTAACAAAAGCACATTGCAACTTTAGTAATTTGTAGAATAAGATTATATGCTATTGTTGTTTTTTTGGCCTTTGTATATAGTCAAATGATGGTGGATTTTGTATTTCAGCTCATACAACTAAAATGGTATAATTATATAATTATCTTCATTGTTTAACTATATAATTATCTTCAAATAAATATTTATGGGCAAGTTTTGCTAATAATAATTAACTGAACTAATAGCCAATTTTTTCATACTATATCAACAAAATATAATGTTTTATATTTTAATAAAAATTATTATTATTTTCTTAATAGTTAAACCATAATTTTTGTTTCCTCAATTTTCATTCAAGTCATAGCTCTATTTAACCAGCGTTAAAACCTCAAGTTGAGGTGGGCTTTACATATGTAAATTGTTTATAATTTTATTATCTATTATTATAATTATGATAATATTAAAATTAAACGTTTTAATCATTTAAATTATAAAATATTAAAATAATCATGGAGAAACTTCGTATTTTTAACTTCGTACTTTTAACAATCCATATAAAAATTGAGATGTAAATAGAACATTTTCATCATTTGAAAAGACACAATTAAATAATAAAATATTAAAATAATCATTAAGAAACTTCGTACCTTTAACAATACATATAAAAATTGAGATGTAAATACAACATTTTCATCATTTGAAAAGACACACATACATGAGCCTTCTTACACATGTTTGTTTAAGATTTTGTTTAAGATTGGGGATAAAACATGCTTTTTTAGATAGTTTAGAAGATTTATTTTAAGTTTGGATCTATTAAGCATGAAAGATCAAATGTCTAGATGTGCAAATATTTCTTCAAAATTTTCACTTAAAAAAGAGATTTAAAGATTGAACTTAAGGAAAGGGTTGTATCTCGATAGATTTGATCCCTTTTGGAACTTATAGATCTACAGTTAAGATGGAAGTACGTTGATTTACATAATAGTTTATTATACAAAAATAAAGCATAAATTTTTAGACATAGGAGCTATAAATACATCAACCAAAATCATTAAAATGAGATTCAATAATTTTTTTAGAACCTCTGCTTGTAAGACATAGAAAAATAATCCTAAGTTTATAGACATAACAACCATTCAGAAAATCTTTAAAATGAAAAGTTAATACACCTTCATAAAAACACTCTGTAATATCCCTCTCGTAAATAACCCAAGGTAAAATCACAAGTTACGAATCAGTTATTAACTAATTCTTGGTAGTTGTGAAATTGAATGAGGATGAAGGAAAACAAGATATGAGGGAGGAGGGCATTCAATGAATCCTTAACGTATGATTCGGGAATTGAAGAAATGGTACCAGCCATGGTCGTGGCAAATGGTGCATGATGATGGGAGCACAGGTTCCAGGCCAAGGAGAGCATCGCCGCTCTTCGAGTGTCGTACGAATCCCTCGGGCTCTGCCAAATTTGTGTGGACAAACTCTCGGAGCTCCCCGCGGAAGGAATTCTTGAACAGGGCTGCCTTCTCAAGAGCTTTGGCGCCCCTGGTTTTGAGGTTCCCTCCAAATTTCATGAGGCGGTTAAGTAGCAAGGCTCGTTGAAACTGTAGCAACATTGGCGTGCGCAGGTGGTGGCAGATTCTGTCACAAATATTCCATTGTCTTCAACCCCTGCGAACGTCGGGAATCCCTTCGTGCTCAAATGCATTAATAGTGTACAGGCTGATGGCGCTCTGCTAGAGAAGGATTTTATTACCCCGATGGAACCCTTGTCGTCCATTCTGTGGTCTTAGGTGGGCCGTTGGGTAGAGTTTTAATCTGGAAGTCATTTTAACCGTGACTGTATTCCCTCAACAAGCACTTCATCCACAATGCATTGCCCAAAATTGTAGTCTTGCATCACATCGGAGTGTTTGCAGTGCAAGGATCGAACTTGTCCCACATTATTATTGAAAGGAAGTTCTTTCTCCGTGTTGAAGGTGATGGAGGCAAGGATGCTGCCATGGATAAGATAAGTAACTTGCTCGCTTTCTTAAAGAAAAATATATGTGTGCTTTATTTATCTTTTTGAAAGATTTCCTTGTGTTAAATGCCAAGTCACTTGTCATTTTAAGGGAAATATGCTTAAATGATTTGTGATACTAGTTAAATTTGAAGTTTCTTGTGAAATATTTATGCATTGCATACATAATAGAAATTGCTAATGATGTGCTTCTAGGCACATAGATAATCATTGTAACTTTCTTGAAGAAAAAACTCTGTTTTATATACACATAAACATAGTTTCTTTTTAGAAAAAGAGTGCATTCTTCATGCATGAAAATAATGACTTTATGCGATATTTCTTGAAAACAAAGAGAGAGATTCTTTCCTTAAAAAACACATATGAATAGTGTTCATGCAAGAACAGGAATCCATACTTGTTTCATGAAAATAATTATGTGCATTGAAGTAAAAGTAAATGTGATAGGAGAAGCACATGTTGCATGCACGTAAGGGTAGTTATTGTGACATTGGAAATATGATTTGGTGTGTGCGTAGAGAAAGTATTATGTTGACTTTCTTGAAAATAATAATCGATGTCAACTTTCTTGGAAATATTAATCTCTTGAAAAGATTGTCTTGCTAGATAAGTTGGATCGATCTCTTGATTTTGTTACATAAAGGGTTAAGTTAACATTGTTAGTGTTTCTTGATTTTTAAGCATAAAGATGGGAATATATAATAATTTCTTGAAAGGGTAGCATGAGAAACTTACATATAGGGAGATAGAGAAATGAGGTTATAATGACTTCCTTTTTAAGAAAGAGGTATGTAAATGTTTACATGAAATGATGGTATAACTCTAGAGAAGGGAGTATGTGTCGCATACATCAAAGAAGGGCTATTATGATAAGTTATAGAATGCACTAGGGATTAGCCATTGTGTTATAGAGGTATGTTCTTGTATGGATAGAACTATTGAGTCATATTCCTTTAGGAAAATGATATGTGATTACTTTCATGCTAACATAACTATTGCTTTAGTTTCTTGTTGAATGAAATGTGTATGCACACGAGATTTGTGTTAGCTTTCATTAGAACGGATATATATATTCGCATGTGGGAAAATACTACAGGTTGTGTGAGATGCTTTTATATATATATATATATATATATATATATAATATATATATATGTATGTATGCATCAAAAGTAAAAGCTAAAGGGCTAGATCTTTTGATAAAATTTATGTAAAGTTTCATGTAAGAAGATTATAACTGATGTTTTAGTTAGTCCCCTCAAAGGAATGCCTTAGTGTTTTGTCCTCTAAGAATATGTGCTTATGTGAAGGGAAATGCTAGTTATATGATTATTTATAAACGTAATCATGATGTCAATGTTGATAATGATAACATGGCAGGTAAAGTTGGATTACTTGCGCAAGGCATAGATTGTATTTAACGTTGTGGCAGGAAAAGGATTAATGGTCCATGTAGATGAGTACGAGTTGCGGGATCGTACATTGCTAGAACAGTCATGCCACAAGGAATGTTGCATGTGGCGGTATGTAAGTGAAAGGTTTCATGGAAATTGTATTAGCTTTTAGCTAGTTATGTGACAACTTAATGATAATTCATTGCAATAATTTTATAACAATGGTTAAGGGATGGAATCCCTTATAAGCCATTGAGTGAGGGGTGAAAACCCTCATGACCGTTTAATAATAAAATTAAATGTTTGCTGTTTTCACCCTGCGGGGTTTCCAGGGTATATCGGTGTTCAATGGTGTGATTGCCTTTTGTGTTAGTTTGATGATGATGGTTCTTTATTTTATGGGATAATCATAATGTCCAAGTATGTGATTAATTAATATGGTTAAGGAAATCATGAAATGGATGCAAGGATTCATGAGGCAGTTTATGTTATTACACTACCACAGTGGTGGTTAATGGTTATGTAACTTACTGTCTTTTGTTTCAATTTACTTGATGTACTAATGGACATTATATCTAATGGTTAATGAGGAATTGTGGAGTTGTGAATTGGATAATTACTTGTGGGTAATTTGTATAAAAAAATTCTAACTCCCTGCTTTTACATGTGAGCTTATCGGGGTACGTTACACACTCTCATAGAATTTTCTTTTATTTACACAAACCATTCACAAAAGATTTAAAATGTAATTTTAAAAAAAAAAAAAAAATCCTTTTTTTTTTTAACTAAGAAATTATAAAAAAAAGTTATCAAATGTTTCCCAAATTCTTCTTTTTTTTTAACTTTTCTTATAAGAAATTATGATGAAAAAGTAAAGCCCAATTTGGTGTTCTACAAGGGAAGGCATACCTTTACCAATAATAGTTACTTGTGAGATTGAAAACTCAAGGTCTTAATCTCTGAAGCATTTTGTGAATCTGTTGTGTCTATATATAGATCTCGCACAAAAGGCTTCAGATCTCAAATTTGGCACAACAAACTTAAGCTTGGTTTCCTAATAAGCACTGTCATGCTAGAGGGCAACAATAATTATACAAAAAGCCTAAATTTTTAGACATAAGGACTATAGATACATAAATCAAAATCATTGAAACAAGATAGAAAGAAAATAACTCTTTTTTTAAATAAAAAATTATAATGAAAAATGTTTTATCAAAATTTTCCATAATTTTTTTAAAGACTTTTCTTATAAGACACTCTCATTTCAAAGCATAATAATAATTATTCAAAAGTAAAGCCTAATTATTCGCATAAATACTATAGATACATCAATAAAATCAGTGAAGGTTTCCCTAAAAAAAAAAATTAACTTTCTCTATAAGGCACTCTTTGTTTATAAGAGAAAATATTTGTGTATGGTGTTCTGCACGGGAGGTCCTAGTCCCTGAATTGCTATGTGAATTTTTGTGCCTATATATAACTCACACAAAAATATTCAAATTTGGCACAACAAATTGACAATTGTTTATTTTTATGTGTGGAAAATTTATTAGAATTTTATTCACTGTGAAAACTATGAGTCAAAATGTTTACATAAAGGTAAACTGACTATTTTGTTTTTATATTTTATAGGCTAGATGAGGGAAGAATATTATGGGGGAAAACCATGGGTTGTGAAAACCTCAAGTCAAAATGTTTCATAAGTAAATTAACTATTTTATTTATTAAATAAATAAAAATGTTTCTATTTTTTTTTATATTATTATTTCTGTATATTTTCTGTTTATTATTTTTTTTTGTGTAATTTAATGGTAAATGTTTTATTAATAATTATTAATTCAGTTTTTTAAATTTTATTTTATTTATTATTTTTATTAAATTTTATTTTAATTTTATTTTGTTTTATGTAATCTAACCCACGTCAAAATGTAAAATTACAACATTACAACATCTCTCCATAGTATGTTGGAGAGTAATTAAATTTTATTTCATTTTTATTTTTCGTAAAATGTTTAACAGTATAGGGCATTAACAAACTCTTTCATACTGTGGCAGCCCAACTTCTAAATTCAATAATGAAAAGAAATTTGGAAACAAATTTTAAATAAAAGATTTATAAATTTAAAATTTTATAAACAATTAATAAGTGAATAAAATTTAATATTTTACAATTTTAGCTTTTGTGATCATTATCATGAAAAAGTAAAAATTCTCCGTAAAAATGCATCCAGTGACCAAGTGTGGTTCATCTTGAAGACAAGATGAAGAACCAGATCTTGGCATCATTTTTTTTTTTTATAAAAATTGTAGTCATTTTTGTTGGTAAAACATTTATATAATAAGTTTTTTAAAATATATATTAAAAATTAATTAAACAATAAAATTAAAATTTTATTTTTTAATTATATTTTAACTATCACCTTATTAGTCCCTGTGCTCAGGGCAAGCAAGGACTATAGTAATACATTCTTCAGTAGTCAATTAACTGGGTACTAAAAACGATGATGTATTAATGTTTTAAACTAAAGTTTCAGAAAATCATACTTGTACTTCACAATATACCCTATGTTTGTTTTTGACTTTTTATTTGGCTTCCTCCTGAGATAGATATGCAATTTTAAGTACCAAATAACTTATGTTATAAGATGCATTTCATTAACATTTTTTCCTCACAAATGAACTGAATTGCTAATATTAAATGTTTTCATGAGTATGCCTCCAAATTCATCCATCTTTCTTTCCACAAACTTGTTACTAGTTACTGCCACCTATACCAACATGCAAATATTAGTTCCACCTACACTCCATCCTTCCCTCTTTTTATGAGACCTTCCCTCTTTTCATTCTCCTACAAAGCCATACTCCTACTCCTTCTCCTGCATACTCATTAGCTCTTTTCCTTTCCCTGAAAATCCATGCTCTTGCTCCTTCTCCTACAGACCCATTAGATTTACTCTTGCCTTTTTCCTTGGCTCCTTGGTGAGGGCGAGAACACAACTTGGGAGCCTTATATATGCCAAGGGTCAAGAGCACGACCTGTCATCTCCTATACAAAAGAAATTAGGTACGGTGCAAAGGACAACACAACTAACATCTCTTCTACAAAAGAAATCAAGGGTGCAAAGAACATCACAACTAATAGATTCATATCCAATTTTAGTTTGTTCATTAGCTAATTTGTTTACTTATGTTCATTGTTGATACCTTATTAACCTATACAAATTGAATGCATTTCTAGGATGCTTTGTATTCTCTTCTTTCACGGGTGCCTTTTTATGCTTATGGAGGCAGTTCCTTGGTCGAGTGTCTAAAGAGGTAGTTCCAACATTTTGGAATAAGGCTAGGAAAATTTGTCACATTAACTAGGAGATAAGTGCATAAAAAAGGTATCATCTGGGGATGTATGCTCAAGTGATCTTTCATTCTCTTAACTTCCTTGTCTTCTCTAAGTATGTTTTCTCTTGCATTTTCAGTTTTTTCATTCCAGTGTTTAGCAAACTTATAGGCAGAGGGACTTCTACTAGTGTAGTTGGTTACAACCATATTGGGAGCCAAAGGTTGTTGGCCAATTTCTATCTCAAATGGGTGGATGCAGAGCCTTTATGCATCGATTTTTCCAACTCTAATCATAATAAACAAGGTGAAAATGATGAATTTCAATTGTACCTTTGACATAATCGAATGCCCTAGATCAAAAGTGTGGTGGGGTACTATGGAAACTATTGGAGGTCCAAAAGGTCAGGAGGAAAGGAAGACTAGTGAGCATAGTAGGTCCAGACTAGTTGACTTGACCAACATAGCCCGATTGAAGCACCTCCAAGTTGCAGATCAAGGTCTTGGAGTGATTTGTGCTTGACTACTTCTTGGTGGCATTTCTCTTGGACAGAACCCATTCAGGTGGCCTATTTTGAAACCCAAATCTATGTGTACAAGATGATATTTTTCCACAGGTGATTCTGAGTGCAGAAGAAAATTATGAGTTTAAATTGAAAGAATAAATTCATGGTCCTCATATTAATGATGATGAGCAATGAGCTTTTCCTTCCCTTGCAAAACCATGCTCCTTCTCCTTCTCCAGCAGACCCATTATCTTGGCTCTTGTTTTTGTTCTTGTCTACTTGGTGAGGAGGAGAGCACAACCTAGGAGCCTTATATATGCCAAGGATCAAGAGCATGACTTGTCCTCTCTTGTACAAAAGAAATTAGGTAGGGTTGCAAAGAACAACACATCTAATATCTCTTCTACGAAAGAAATCAGATAAGGCTGCAAAGAACATCACAACTAACTGATTTGTCTCCAATTCTAGTTTCTTCATTAGCTAAATTGTTTACTTACGTTGATTGTTTCTACCTTATTGGCCTGTACAAATTACTTTCATTTCTAGGATTCTTTGTATTCTCTTCTTTCATGGGTGCCCTTTTATGGTTATGGAGACAGTTCCTTGGTTCAGTGTCTAAAGAGGCAGTTCCATCATTTTGGAATAATGCCAGGCAAATTCGTCATGGTAACTAGGAGATAAGTGCATAAAAAAGGTCTCACCTAGGGTTGTATGTTCAAGTGGGAGAGAAGTTCATAAAAAAGGTCTCACTTAGGGATGTATGCTCAAGTGGTCTTTCATTCTCTTGGATTCCTTCTCTTCTCTAAGTATGCTTTCTTTTTCAATTTTAGTTTGTTCATGCCAGAACTTAGCAAACTTATAAGCAAAGGGACTTCTACCAGTGTAGTTGGTTACAACTGTGTGGGGACTCGGGGAGCCAAAGGTTTTTGGCCAATTTCTTGCTAAAATAGGCAGATGCAGAGTTTTTATGCTTCAATTTGTCCAGCTCTAATCACAATAGATAAGGGGAAAATGATGAATTTAAATTATACCTTTGACCTAATCAAGTGCTTTGGATCAAAATCTTGGTGGGGTACTATGGAAACTACTGAAGGACCAAAAGGATAGAAGGAAAGGAAGACTAGTGAGCAAAGCAGCTCCAGACCAATTGACTTGACTGACATAGCGTGATTGAAGCACCTCAAAGTTTCAGATCGGGGTCCTGGAGTGGTCTATGCTTGGCTACTTCCTGGTGGCCTTTCTCTTGGACAAAACGTATTTGGGTGACCTATATTGAAACCCAAACCCATGTGTACAAGATGATATTTTTCCATAGGTAATTCTGAGTACGAAAGAAAATCATGAGTCTGAATTGAAAGAATAAATTCATGGTCCTCATATCAATGATGACGAACAACGAGGTGAAGCTTTGTATGAACATTTCAAAGGATCACACGACCATTTGTTTGAGGATATCCTACCTCACAACCTTTCAGTAGTTTCTATTCTAATTTTCTATATTCTTTTGAGTTCTATGCAGATGGTGGCATCCTATGAGGCCTTTTCAAATAGTGAAGCTTACTTGAATTATTATTCTGATGTACTATGGAACATGGTTGTTTCAATTAAATATCTGGCACAAACTATTTAAAATACCAAACATTTAGTGTGCAGAGGGGATACATTGGTTGCATGCAAGTTTCACGTGCCCATCCGTAAGATTTATTTTTCTATATTTAACTTTATGTTAGTTATGTGCCCACTAGCAAGTTTTACTTTTATATAAATAACTTTATGTTTGCTATTATATATATATATTATATATATATATATATATATTTCTCTATCCAACAAGATGGCAAACAAAGGAGTTTGCTAGAGACAAAAAATCAAAAGGAATTATCATAATCCTTTACTCATTAAATGAGATCATGATTTATGCAGTGACAATAGTTTCAACTGATGTGCTTGCACTCACAATATTCATGAACCTATTTGCATCTCCTTCTTCCCATATCTCCAGAAGAGCTTCTCTAATGTTGTGAATACTCTCAAGGGGAAAATTTTCTCCCTCTATTCATATTGAAGTTCCCACCTGACGATAATAGTGAAAGCCAATATTTATATTAAAAGAAGATTGGACCAGTTATGCCTTTCTACAAAATCACCAGTTCACATTTAAAATCATATAGTCTTACCAATACAGTATGGAGGCCTTATTCACATATCTAATCAAGATTAGGTTTACGTAGCTCAATTACAACTATTAAATTACCACTCACTTCAATAGTTAAGAAGAATTATATGATTCATGCATTTTCTTTTTGTTTCTAGCCAATATGGTGCTCATCCTAAGGGTGTTCTATAAAATCACCATTGAGATATTTTTGACAAAAGTGACACTTGAAAGGAAATAATGCCATTGTAGCTTATTCATAGCGATTTATGGTCCTCTACCCATTCTTCCTTTTATGGTTCCAAAAATTTTTGGTCTTATTTGATGATTTTCTCAAGTGCACTTGGAATTATCTCTTACCTAAAGGAATAAATTATTTAACAAGATTTTGGTTTTTAAGGCCCTTCTTGAGAAATCATCTAGTCGTCACATTTAGAGACCTTGATTAGGCAACACTGAATATGAAAAAAATCAGTTCTTTCAATTTATCTCTTTAAAACTAACTCTAATGAAACACAATGCCCTTAGTACAACATAACATAATGAAGTGTTCACGAGAATGAATAAAACCTTGAAAGAAATGATAAATTATGTGATCTAGTATAGAAACATAGCCCCTAAGTTTTTGCTGAAGCCATTCGTAGTGTGAATTCCACTATGAAGAAGCATAAACAAAAAATATGCCAAATTTTAGTAACGTTTGAGAATTTGGTTGTGATGCTTGGGCTCATATTCCTTATGAGAAGCATAAAGCCTTACAACCAAATAGTAAAATCTTGTTTTGACCGTTATTTAGAAGATGCAAAATAGTATCTCCTTTGTTTTCCTCACACTACAAATATCATTCTTGGTAGAGGATCTCTATTTGATCATATTTCTTAGGCTACAAGTCTTGTTTGAAGTCTACACTATCTTTGATATGTGAAGTGACTTCTCTTCTTCTTCGTTGACAATTTGTTTTTTATTTCTACTCATGATTTTTATTTGTTTTGAATGTCATTGTTTCTTTTAATAAAAACTAAGAGGAGAAACCTCATTGTTCACCTTATCTCCCTTCTCCTAGAAATGAGTCTATTAATCCAAGTATAACTCAACCACTTCCTAGAGGGCTCCAACATACTTGAGAATTTGTTGGTCCCTTGATCATGTTATTAATCAATGAACTCATTATTAGCTCCAAAACATGTATTTATATCTCATTGATTGTGGCCCTAATATTCTAGATCCAAAAGCCTTCATGAAACATATAATCAACTAGAACATGATCAATTGATGAATGAAAAATATTATTCCTTATTTTGAATTAAACTTGGGACTTATTTACTCTTCCTTGGGGGAGAAAACTTGTGAAATTTAAGTAGGATTATAAAACTAAGTTAGAAATGGATGGAAGTATGGACAAATATAAGTCTTTACTAGTATCTAAAATTTTCTCTTAGGTTAACGCATTAATTATTCTCCAACTTTTTCCTGGCTGCCAAAATCAATTCCATTTTCCTTGCTCTATCACTTGAAACTTCATACATAGGAGAGATCCATTAGATGGAATTAGAATTCAAGTATACATTATTTCATGGGGATCCACAAGAAGAAATTTATATGGACTAGTTATCGAGTTTGTGTAGGGTGACTCCAATATTTTCTACCAAGTCAAAAAATCTCTCTATACTCAAGAAAACACCATGAGATTGGTAAGAGAATATGGATTGGTTTCTACTTGATTTGGTATTTTCTAGATGTTGATTTGACCCAAATCTTTACAAGAAATGGGTGGGTAATGAAAGTATAGTTTTGTATGTTGATGATCTCATTCTTGTTGTAATCTCTTGATTTTGATCATCCAATTGAATTCTTTAGAAACTATTTTGAGATGATATACTTATGGCGTATACATTACCTTATTTTATTTCAAGTGTTATAGATGAAGGGATGTGTTTTTGTTTCACATCCTAAGTATGCCTTGAATCTCCTTCTTTAATTTCACATTCATGATTGTCATCAATAATAACCCATTTACAGTATAAAGTTAATTTTGTTATTAAGTGTTCCACATCATAGGTAGATCCCACTTTACATTATAAGTTATATGGAATTTCATTGTACTTAACTCATACTCATTTATACCTTTCTATTATTTGTCTACTCTCACACTTTATACAAGATGCACACAAGAGCCAGTAGAGATACTTTAGTACAATTTAGCTTGAAATTAGATAATTTACATAGCTTTATATCTTTAATCTATTTCATATATTCTAATTTGGATGGTGCCTCCAATACTTTAAAATCAATTGAAGTTTATGTTTACAATCTTGGTTTTCGTATTTTTTACTTGGTCATGTAAGAAACAAGCTATAATTTCTCTTTATTGGGTCATGATAACATATAGAGAAACAATTTACATAAACCAAGAAGCACTTGTCTTCAACTCCTATTTTAGTTTCTAATAGGTGCATCTAACCATCCTAGAGTGTACCAATGAAAGTGTCCCCCAATTTTCTCAAAATCAAGTTCATAATGTTATTATAAGTATATTTAAATACATATGCATTTCATTCAATAGCTTATTCATGATTAATTTGTTCACTTGAATTATAACCAAATGGATGATTAGGTTGTTGACATATTCATGAAGCCCCTAACAAAAGCCCAATTTTGTCATATTTGGTCAATGTTAGTTGTGAAGTAATATGTGAAGGGAATAGGTATAATTCCTCCTTCCTTCTTGTTTTTCCATTTTGTGAATAGTTTTTCTTATCCTTAGTTGTTCATAAGCTAGATTTTATCATACTATACATTAGGGGATTTCTTAATACCAACTTGTTTTGATTTACTATTCATGTGATTTTAGTGAGTTTATTTAATGTGATTTATATACCTTATTTATGTGATGAGCAATGTTCTACCTAGTGCATATTCGATCTAATAATCCTTCTATTCTTGAGTGTATCATCACTTGATCAATGTCCTTTCACCTCGTTGATCTATGAATATATCTATTTAAAGATCATGGATGGTCACTTATGTGAGATACAATGAAGTGATAGCAAGTAATGTACTAATACAACTTTAATATTTCCTTATGGATGTTTCCATATCAAGGGGTTTAACCACATCAAACCTATTGTCTCAATCTTTGATATGTGTTTGAGTTATTTCTCTGTCCTTTGACCATGTGATTTTACCCTTTGTTAATTTATAGCATTTCGCAATATATTTTGGACTTCATTGTGGGAAAAGTTGGATTCTAGATTAAAGAAATCCATAGTTTCTCATCCCTAAACAAATGAGCAAATAAATGTGGAGAACAAGCTTTTGGTTTGGCATGTGAGGGGTTACAACCAAAAGCATCCAAGGACATGCAACGAGAATCTAATTTATATACCACATGTCTATAACAAGGTTGTCCACACTTTCTCTATGAAGACCACTTTTGAAATATGTTTTGGATACTTTCCAACCCCATTATTGGATACTGTATACAAACATCCTAATGTAGGGCAAGCATCAACCTAGAGTGATGCATTGAAGGGTAATAAGTGC
Source organism: Pinus taeda (assembly GCA_000404065.3). Taxonomy (NCBI): domain Eukaryota; kingdom Viridiplantae; phylum Streptophyta; class Pinopsida; order Pinales; family Pinaceae; genus Pinus; species Pinus taeda. The sequence continues at coordinate 70,677 of APFE030176611.1, forward strand.
ATTAATAGTATCATATGGATACAATTGCAGTACAAGGGAGACTAAATAAAAGTAAAGAGAAATACATGTTCGACATCATCAAAGCAGGGTGGAAAACACTATCAAAATAGGAAAATAAATCTAGTTTCCCTTAAAAAAGGAAATATTATAGAGACCAAGGAAGATAGTTAAGGCCCTAAGATACAAACTTGTAGAATTATTAGAACAAGTAGGTGAAAACGCTTACAAAAGCAATTTACCCACAAATATGTACATGCACTCAATAATAGAATACTTGAAACTCTGAGCTATCCCTACTCAACAAGGATAGAGAAATACCCGATAAAGATGGAAAAAAAAACAACAATACATTCCATAAAAAACTTGGAATCAAATATGCAAGAATTTTTTTCCATATATATTGTTTCATAAAAAAATATTTCAAAAAAATCAATAAAAACTTTGGAGAAAGAGATTACACATACAACTAGAAATGTAGAAAAAATTGTAAAAAAAATAAATAAAGAACGAACCTCCTTCGTAATTAATGTTTTGAAGGACCAAAAATCTCAAAAAAAAAAAAAAAAGGAGGAAAGGATTTGAAATAAATCATCACATTCATTTTCCTTTTATAATTCTTTGATGAGTAGGAAATTTAGAGTCATAAACTTGAAAAGAAGTTATTTCAAAACACAACTTGAATTTGAAAATTTAATAACTCAAATTTTCAATTAGGCATTTGGAAACATATTTCGGTTTAATTCCACAAAAAATGAATTTGAAATTATTTTAAAATTATAAATAGCATGAAATATACTTTTAACATTGTATTATGTATTAAATAAACATAGTTAGTATGCAAAAAAATGCTCTCCAAACAAGCTGAAATTTGCTTTATTCACTTTAATGCCATATGGAAGCCATATCTTGGACTTAATAAAAAAATGGATTTCCAAGAATACCTTTGAAGATACAAATATAGTAGAAAATATATGTGGCATGAGTTTATATAACTAGGAAATATTGGGAATGTGTATGAGTGTTTAGAACGGTGAGAAGTTTTGTCTAAATTTGTAGGAAATGTTAAACTGGAAATGGAATTGTTATACAAATGGATGTTATACATATTAGATTATTAGTATATATATTTATTATGTTAATATATTAAATTATTTTTTAATATTAATAAGAGTAAATTTTTGGATTTTTCTTATGTAATAAAGTATTTGTTTTTATTTTATAGGAAAGTGTAAATATTCATACGGTTCAAGTTTGTTATTTGCGAAAAATTAAACTTAGGTGGGGAGGATAACAATTATTTTTTCCAACCACCTAAGATAAACCGAATTGATAAGTATTCCATTTGAGCTATATTAAAATTTGCAAAATTAAAACCTTATTAATCTATACTAATATTTATTTGAATATATTAAACAAACTACTAAAACTTCAGTATCCACAAATATTTATATAGAAATTGAGAAACAACAGGCATATATAAAACTATAATGTCTTTGTAAAAATATTTTTTCCATGTAATAAAGTACCTAGCTTTTTATTCCATAGGCAAAGGTGTAAATATTCCATACAGCTCAAGGTTGTCACTTGCGAAAATTGAACCTAGGTGGGGAAGATAACAATCATTCCTCCCAACCACCTACAATAAACCAAATTGACAAGTATTCATTTGGAGCTATATTAAAATTTGCAAAATTAAAACCTTATTAATCTATGCTAATAATTATTTGAATATATTAAACAAACTACTATAATATCCATAAATATTCATATAGAAAATGAGAAACAACATACATATGTAAAACTATAATGCCTTTGTAAAATAAATTGCTTAGAGAAAATATTCAACCTCTTTCTCATCGTAAAGGCAAGAGAGAGGTTGTTGGTACTAGGGAAACCCTTAGTATAGACTCACTTAAGAGTTCAACATAGTTACTCTATTCCATAGAGTAAACATGTCAACTTACGAGACTTGAGCCTAGGTGAGGAGGAGAACAATTAGTCCACCAACCACCTAAGATAAACTCAATTAACTAAATGAAACATCTTTGTAAAATTAAACTTTACATATACAACTTTAAACATCTTTGTAAATTTGAACCATTAGTCTAGTTTACATTTAAAAAAACGCTAATAGTATTAGTCTCGTAATATGAAACTACAATAAAGATAATACAATAAAGATCACAATTGGTTGGTAGCAACAACACACTGGAATGTTGATGTATTAGATTTTCATGTTTAATCCCTACACGAAAACAATCATATATGCACTAACATTGATTCATATTCACAACTATAAAGTGAGTATTATTAAGGTTTTTTATTTGAATATATTTTGAAACAAGATTTAGGTGTAGTTTTTTTTTTTATATAATAATATTTTGAATAAATATAATATAAATATCTAAAATAAGGTAGATATTTGTAATAATTGAATAGAGATACTTGCATTTTAGTTTAATAATATTGAAAAGTAATGATGATGATGATGATTAATGTTCACTAAGACCAATGTGGTCTATCAGACCTCAAGAAAGAGAGTCTAATTGCCATTCTTCAAAATCTTGTTTATGTGATAAAAGAGCAAAGAAAGAAGCGTTCCAAGATCGCTATAGTTGAGCTGGCTTAATAAGTGAAGAGGATTAGAGGTATGGTTAATAATAAGGAATTGAGAGTAAATATGGGCAAGAACTAAAAAATCTAAAAAAAAGTATTTTTCATCTTCCACTTTCTTATTATATAAAATATTAAAAATAATTTTTTATTTTAAATTTTTAATATTAAAAACTTTCGTGGAGAAAATGAGAAAGATGCGTAAGCATTGCATGGCAATTATTTTAACTATAACTATTCAAGTTATTGAGGGAAAGCCCACACCAATTGAATGGGACACAATGTAAACGAGAAAAAGTCTGGAGTTTGGTCAACCGTGTGAATGGTTTGGCCGGTCTTCGTGAATTGTTCGTCCCCACTATCGTCGTCAGGTGTGACGAAAACTATTTTCACATTTTAAATTTAAACAAAGTTTACTTACATTACAACACTCAGTAATGTCGGAATGCACCGAGGCACGTTGTTTTCCTAAAGGTATTTAATGTTTCATATGCCACGTGTAAAGTTTAACCACAAAATTCGCCAAGCTTATTTAAAAAAAAAAATCAATTTAAGGTTTCGTATGCTACGTCTAAAGCTTGACCACAACATTTACCAAGTTTATTTTTTTAATTTTTAATTATATACATAATTACGTTGGTACAAGGTAGTGTTAATTAAAATTTATATCTCTTCGTTGACACGTATATGTACATATAAATTCTTGATTGACAGATTTGTATGTACGTTCATGTTAGTTGAATACATGTGCTAGTCATAGTGGGGTGGTGGGGTGAAGTGTAAAGCTTGCATATCTTTGACGAATGGTAGCCCTTTACGTATAAATTTTTTAGCCAAATGATGTATATTGAAATATCTTTCGCTCCACTCAAACTTGGGTGGAGTTAGGCACATTGCCCACATAGTAAACGTTTGTTTTGATGGCATATTTTTGTATCCATTATATTAAGTGATTTGATTGATGTTTTGAGCCAGTTATTGTGGTTCATTTTTAAGATATTGATTATTTGATGGGACCCAGCCTACTTGGCGTAACCTTTTACACTTTAAGGTCACAGTTCGTTGTTTACGTGTCAATGAACCGTCACCTTTTCCCGCATTCTGTCGTTGGGTAGCTGTGCATTAACTCAGGATGTAAATGCGGCAGTCCTTCTGCCTTGGAAAACGATGTTAACCCTATCCTTATACGATTTCTCGATTATTCTTTGTCATTGTTGCTGTTGGTTCTGAGGGTTTCGAGCTCTGCGTATGGAAGAATGGTGAGGGTGCTGTATTCTGTTTCTGTTGGCTCTGGATTACGATTTCATGGCTGTTGGTTGTATCTGAGCTTGCTCTGGTTATGGGTTGAGGCCTTCTCTGCGCATTTGATTGTTTGGCCGCCTGCTTGCAACTATGTTGTTCGGCTATGGGGTTTTCTTGCTCAACTTCTGTGTCCAATCTTTGGTAAGCTGTTCTTCCGCTCTGTTACTCTGTTTTTGATAAATGAAATCGAGCTCTTCGTGCTGGTCGTGTTTACTGTAACGGTTGGTTGCTTATTAAAAGTCTGATTCGAATTTAAGTTGTTTCAACTCTGGTATTTGGCTTTTGCTACCCCGTTCCTGCATATACTGTTGGTCTTCTGGTCCTTTGCTTCTGAATCTGGTTTGGTAGTGATTCTTGGGTTTATGAATTTGCTGGTAACACTATGTTGTTCGTGGCTGAGCGTACAGGAACAATGGAAAAGCTCATTCAACCTCTGCTACAGGTAAATAGTCTTTCTCTGATTCAATGTTCGCGCTCTCCTTGTTCTGGGTCTAACCCAAAGCTGCTCCTCTGGTCTCCAGTTTCCTATGGCATCCTCTGGTTTGAATGTATGGCTCCTCCTCACGCGGTCTCCAGGTGAGGGTTTCTTCTCCTTCGCCCTTTAGATTCTGTAATGTTGGTTTTGTTTCTTTCAAGGGTTTCGTCCCTTTAGGTTTTGCTAAGCTTCAAGCTCACTCTCGCTTGTTTGTTTGCAGGTCTTCTCTGGTGGCCTGGATGGCGCACGTCTCTGTCTTCAAAAATATCTGATAGCGTGAATGTGGGTAGGCCTGTAACATATATTGTTCTGCTGTCTAGAGGTCTCTGTTCTGAATACGGCTCGTTTGTTAGTTTACTGTTTGATTCTGGTGTGATTCACGTCCGTCGTTGTCATTCTGGGATGAGTTCCTTGTGTTGGAACGCGGTTTCAACGAGACCTTATCTCGAACCTGTGTTCAAACCCTAACGAGGGTTTTATGTTTGATGCTTGTTTGTGGTTGCTGAGCAAGTTTTGACCTTGTCTCGACTGTATCAGTCTCTATAATGTATAAGGGAACTCGGCCCTTTCGGTTTTGATTATGAAATATTGTTTCTGGACAATATAAATGCAAATCGTTTTTATGAAAGGAAAACAAATGTGTTATTTGGTACCTGTAACTCTTCGCTTGTGGTTTTGTTACGTTGCTGGCATTTAATTTGTTTGCTGGACTCTTTACTTGTTCGCTGGTCTCGATTAACTGTGCGTACCCGTTCTTCCTCAACTGTATCTCCATGCGCTTGTATGCAAGCGTGATTGCTTGTTTGGTAATGATTTCAACTACAATTCATACTTGTACAGTATCCATGATAATATGCTTAGTTTACAGTAATGTAGAGTTCTGTTAATTAAGAATGAGAGATCAATAAATAAATCAGGAAATAAGATTGATGGACAGTACTTCTCTGGTACTTTTGAATGCTTGATAATTCTGTTATTCAATTTACTCAACTTGTTCTCTGCTTAACTTAAAACTTTTTCTTTACATGTATGTTTGGCTTTTATAGCCTCTGTCTTCAGTTAAGGCTCGCAGTTTGTTTCTTTCTGTTACAAAGACAGTTACATACTTCTGTTCCTATTCGTAACCATAATTGTTTAAACAATTCAAGACTTGTAGAACAGTTAAGAGTTATTTTTTTCTAATTACAGAAACTACCCTTAAATTGATAATGAAACTAACAGTAATCCTAACTGGAAAAGTAAACCATCTAATTGTTGCTGACTTGTAAAATAAAGTAAAAGGAAAAATTATCTTCAGCAGAATTTAACAATTCAGTTTCCCGCTTGTGAACCTGGTTGGAGTCTTTCTGCCTCGTCACTGTGAGCTGGATGCTCCTGCATCATTATTTGTATTAAAAATGTCATGAAAATGAGCGATATTGGTTGGCTCGAAACATTTACCAAAAAATTTAATGTAATGACTCGAAACATTTACCAAAAAATTTAATGTAATAGCTACATAAATATCTGATCAAAATTGTTCTCCTCAGATAAGCCTTAACTTTGAAATAAACATTTATTCTATATATAAAATATTTATTTAATATGAATAATTGAAATAAACATTTATTCTATATATAAAATATTTATTTAATAGGAATAAATTTAATATGAAGCATAGAAAGGATTTTATTGAAAATGAATTGTTTTTAAAAGCTTTGATTATAAGTCCTTAGTGAGTTTTGTGGAGAGATGGGAAGCGGGGATCAAAATTGAAGTTGGCATTGCTTATCATGAGCCTTTTAGTTTCTCATAGAATTGTAGAAAATTATTTTCTATGAGAATGAAAATTAACATTAAAAATTATTTGTCAATATTGAAATGAAAATTATATTATATTTTTTCATTTGAATGGTGAAGAAAATTTCTATAAATGTACTTGTTACTATTTTTATGTACTAAAAAAAAAAAAGGTGTATATCACTTTTCCTTTACAATAAAAACCTTATGTTCAAATTGAATAAGCCTTGGATGGACCAACTATTTGTTAGGTGTACGACCAAATCAAAGTTAATATTATAGCACCCATGGTATTCATAACCTATGGTATTGGGCCCATGGTATTATAATGAAATCTATTTTTATAGGGGGTGACTCTCTAGTAAAAAGAATGTGGGTGAAAAAAGAAAGAAGTGAGTGATATGTAATATGTTTTTCATTGTTGTTGTAATATAATCTACTAATCCATTTCCCTATAGTTTTCCACATAAATATTATGTGCATTTTATGAGTTAAATTTTACACTTAAATCTTGTGTCAAGTGAGTTTTATATATATATAATACTTTATTTTTTGTTCCCCTGGATCACCCTAACATCGTCTTTTTATGTTGTTGCATAGTCTTCTCTCAGAGGTAAATGATGATGATCTTATAATCTAGATGTGACTTCATTTAATCTATTTTGAATTCATGCATATCATTTTTCTTTATAAATTATGTTATGTGAATTATGAATTTGATAATTCTTATAGATTATGTTATGTGCAGGTTGTTTTGGTAAAAGGCAAAGTTAGCTCAGTGTTTTGAATTTTTTTTGTCATATTACAATTAGTTTAAAAGGTAAACAATTATAACCCTTAGTCATCATGTTTAGATTTATAGAAAAAATTGAGTTTATGAGTTATTTTTCTCTAAATCTAAGTTTATTAGTTCTTAGTGTATTTTCTTCTTCTTCTTCTAAACCCCACATAAATCATTTGTTTCTAAACTCTACATAAAACATTGGTTTAGAACTCTGATTTTGGGACTCTGTATTAGATAGATTTTACATTTTAAATGTTTCCAAAATTTTTCATTCAATCAATCTAATCAGAGTTGTATTAGGAAGAAAAAATCATTCTAAACTCGGACACTTAAATGCAAGTAAAAAATAATTGTCCATGTGAGTTCTTGTCAATCAACACTTTAATATATGAAATAACTTACATAGTAAGATGGTCTTGCCTTGTTGTGTTTTTTTACTTGAATTACATAATTTAAACCATTAATATTTGCAATTTAAAGAGTTTTTTCTCTAATAAACATTATTATAGAAAAAATACAGAGATAAATTAAGCGTCATGAGGAAAATTATTCACAATTTTAATAATTACTAATCTTTTTATTTTTTAAGAAAAATATTATAGACAATGTTGATTCCAAAAAGGGAGAAAAAAATAAAAGGTGGAATATTTAGCCTAGAATAAATAATACTATGAAAATATTTTAATTTTCACATTTTTTTATAATACTTTGAGAATATTTTAATTTTCACATTTTTATTTTTTATTTTTGAGCAGACTAACATGTTAGATTTGTGGTCAAGTACCACTCTCTTTTTTACATTTTTGTTCAAATCTCACTCCCCTTTTTTACCATTATTGCATAATCAACTTCAAGTTCAATTTTAAAATAATGCAAGTATTTTTCGATTATTTAAATTGATAAATAATGAGTTGAGTTTTGAGAAAAATATTGTTAAATATTTTACAATTATAAGTTGTAAGTCAATTAATTTATATATGAAATTTTAAATTATTTTTAAGCTTCATATGATAATAACAATTAATTTTAATTTGTTATCACAGAAGAGTTAAATAAATTTAACCCTTCAATATGAAATATAACCTTGTTCTTCAAATTTGATCCTTGATAGTAAGCAAAATTATATGAACTATTATTAAATGGAGGCTTAAGCATTATTAGTGGTAAAATATACAATCATTCTAGATCCATATTAACTCCATATATGTCAAGCACCTAGAGGGATCAAATCTCTTGAGGTGCAAACCCCTTTTTTTTGTGGAAAACTTTAGGGAAGGTTTACACCTTAATATATTTAATTCCTCTTGGTGCTTAATAGATCTTGAATTATGATGGATCTAAATTGGTTAATTTAAAATTATGAATAAGTAGAATGTAAAACCTATAATATATCATTCTAAGAGAAATAATTAAATCGAAATATAAACTTTTGTACATATTAATACATCAATTAATTAGAAATTTTGACTATCATATAACCTTCTTTTCTACCTTTCTAGTATTAAACAAATTTAAATATAAACCTAGTCTTTTTGCCTCTATGTTATTTTAAAATTATTTAAACATATTTAGCAAGTAAGATGAATTTAAATCTACTTCATGCACATGACACCATGAAAATCCATCAAAATCTAACTTGATTTTGGAAAGTAACGTAAAATTGATATATGACTTACAATATGAGATTTGATGGTTCATATGGATGCATTGCGGACAGAACTCTCGATTGTTCAAGTGCAATTAAGTGCCATGCATCACTAACAACAACATGTGGGAATGTTTTAGGAACCGGGCCTGTTTGTCTTTACAAATAATCCATCGGGCATCTTGAGCATGAGCCTTCCTAGTAGTTCATTAAGCATTGGTCCTTATGGTAGTTTGAGGATGAAAGATGAAACTAAATCTAACCTATGGTAGTTTGAGGATGAAAGATGAAACTAAATCTAACCCCTGCGCCTTCCATGGAATGCAATACAAAGTTGAATTGCCTCCAATGATTGACATGTCAACTATTTGAATGTATGATTTAAAGAAATACAAAACATACAAGAAATACCTTAACACAATGACAGAGGACATATCTTAACCAAAAAAACTGGCGTTGATAATTGTCTTGATTCTGTTGGATGTTTGGAATCCTTTCTAGATCGTTCATGAAGAGAAAATTTGATTTTGTATTATAGTTGTTGCATTTTGGGAAGTGAGAAGTAACTTGAAATATTAATATGCAATATTTGTGGTTTTGATTCTTCCAAGAAGCGTGAGCTGACATTTAACATTTCAAATTATAATTTCATTTTTTTAATTCATAATTCGATAATTTCAATTTTCTTAATTAGTAATTATAATTATAATTTTTAACTATAGTTTTTGAGCGGGCATAACATAACATAAACATTACATAATGTTACATGACCTTACAACATCTCCCCTATACTGGCTTGTAGAACACACATAACATAACATTACATAATGTTGCATGATTTTACAACATCTCCCCTATATTGGCTTGTAGAGAACCTCTCAACAAAGTTAAGTTTTTGAATTTTTAACTTTATCTTGGAAGATACTATTTAATTAATTGATTTGATTTCTTTGGTTTCAAAGTTTTGGGAAATCATCTATTGAATTAAAGAAGGTTTTTCTTACATGGTTTTTAATATTGAGCAACTTTCTTACTAGCCAATAGTTTCAATATCTATAAGTGACCTGTTGTAGCCACTGCAACACCCTCCAAAATTTTGGTTTGCATCCAAATTTTGGAGCCTTCCTTGGTTTTCCCCTGATGATTGCAAACACTTGGGCTCATTCCATGAGCTCTTGTCAAGTCTTTACACCCTTTTTGCTTGATTGACCATTGATCGTCTTTTGGCATGTTGATTGCTATGTCATGCTTGCAGTCTCGTTCTGGCAATTTTGAGGGTTTGCCTTTGTGTGCATGAGTTTTTTTCACTCTGTGAACATTGGTCGTACTCACACACAAAGTTGCAAGAACTATCGTGCGAGTGTCATCACAGTCGTTCCAAGATCTATCTCAAGTGTCGCACTTGTCGCTCTTAACCTTTAAGTCAATATCGTTGAGCACATGTTTGTCTTGTTGGTTTGAGGTGTTTTGTTGTCAAGTCATGCTAAGTGTGTGATCACAATGTCATGTATGCACGAGTTCACTTTCTCTCACACTTGGCCATTTTTTCCTGAAAATATTTCGACCGGACAACCCTCCTTCAACCGGACCCTGACTGAGCTACAATGCACAATCTCAACTCTCAGTGGCCCTGTTATGTTGCCTAGAACTACGCAGATCTTGAGGCTATCCTCTAGGGCAGGTTGCATTGTGCAATCTTAGAAGTGAGCAAGTCGATTGTCTCCCAGAACTGTGCAGAAGTTGTCCCCAATTCTAACCCAATTTGCGCTTCTCGCAAGATCACTCATCAAGCCTCCCTCTGGTCTACCAAAAAAAATGAACTGCACTGTGACCCGGGGTTGCACTGCTTCCCAAAAATGTGCACAAGTTTCTTAGTTTCTTGCCTTGCATTGTCTGCAGAAACTGTGCAGTCATGTGAGTCAGGCCTCTATCGCCTGCTACTGCATTGTTCCAAGGAATTATGTAGATCTGACTGGTAACACCCCATGCTAGCTTTCCCTGCTCTCCCTCTAAAAATTGCGCAGTTTTCACTGGAACTCTCCATGCTGCCCCACTCTTCACTCATCCCAAAAACTGTATAGCAACTGCCTGTTCGACACTATCTCTAAAAAGTGAGCAGTTATGGCCAACAACTCCCCGCAACCCGATCCAACCTTTCTCTGGAAAACTACATAGAAATGTCTGCCAATGCCTCCTGCTTCCCATTCTGTCTTCCTCAAAGAAATTGCATAGATTCTGAGTTGGACCCCCAGATGACCTGCCTAATCCTCATCCTAAAAACTGTGCAGAATTGCCCAGCAGTTCCTCTCAACACCCTACCTTTTCTTCCTCCTAGGAACTGCGCAATTCTACCCAACTGGGTTCTACCTTGCAGTTGTCACTATTGTCCCGAATTGCGCAAATCTGCCTGCCAGTGACATTTGCGCAGGTTTTCCCAATAGTCCTCTGAAGCCTCTCATTCAGCCAGAGATGTGCTTTGCGCAGTTTCAATGCCTTGTCCTCTCTCCCGGTCACTTGCACCCGAAACGGAAAATAATGCATCATGCTAGACTAGGATATTTATGGATTTGATGTCGGCTCGTCATGAGTGATTTCAGGAACAGGTACATTGATGAAACATGGCGCAACGATAAACAAGATGAAGAAGGAGAGCATGCTATAATACTTGCTCGCATTTGAACGAAGGTACCAAGCACATGGAGTAGCAAGCGAAAGGGATACGTGTTTCTAAACCATCAAGCAAAGACCAAGACCATCGAAGACCCCACACACTTTACCATGTGGAGGTGAAGACATGATACACCGAGAGCACACCCATCACTTAGCAGCATAGCAGCTCGACACTGACACCACAGTTAACCAGTACATGTCAGCAGTGTCATGTCGATTTGTGTCATGAGTTGTCTCAGCCACATCACTACTATGGGCCATACTTGTTGTAATAAAATGTAATGTAATGTGAAATTCCAAGAGACGCACATATGAAGTTGAAGAGTCAGGTTAGTTGAAAAGTCATAGGAAGTCAAACAGTCATGAGGGAAATCGAAGAGTCACAAGGGTCTGTACTCCCCCTTGGTTATATATACCCGCTCATTGTATGAGCAAAAGACTTTTTGCCTTGGCTCCTCCCACATAACCTTGAGAGTCTGTAGTCTATTCTTTAAGGAGCGAGGAGTGGCTCCAATGTCCACTACTAGGGCTAGTGATGTATGGCGTACAGATGTGTCTTGGAACTTTTGCTTAATTCAGAAGCCTGCCTTAGGACAACATGTTTTCACGTGTGTTTTGTATCTGTTTGTAAGACTATTCTTTAAACATTTGTAATGCATGTTTGTTTAACCTGTACTAAGATAGTTGAACTACTTCGGTTATTTTAGTACTTACATTATTGAAAATGTGTTTTATTGTTTATCATTGTTGCCTCACCCGTGTGGACTACTCCGTCGGCTATTAGATAGACCGTTCTTGTGTTTTCTTAGTTATAAGGACCATCACCCTCGTGTGGACTACTCCACTGGACGACATACGTGTTTTCCCTTGAAATTTGGTTTTAACGACTGTCGCATCCACTGTGGACTATTCCGTTGGATGCTAGATATACCCTTGTTGTTTTTGTGTGTGTCTCTCCCTAGGTGGTACTACTACCTCTCATTTAGAGGCTCACTTTTATGCTCTCCCTTACAGTAAGAGAACCCAGACAAAAAGTTACATTACGCACTCACCAGGCATACTCACCCTGCTTTCTTGAAGTTACAAGCATACTCTCATGTGTTGAACAACAAGAGCTAAGGCAAATCTCTAAGATAATGGCAACCGAGCCATCATACCAAATGGGACTCCTACACCAAACAGTGTGAGGTCTAGTTGGGACTTCATACCAGGGAGATCCCCTTAATGTTGGTAGGTCCAACACCGTCAACATGACCCAATCCTAGTTCCCCTTTTGCTAACATGTGTTTTGGTTACCCTCTTTTGCTAACTCAATGTGGGGTCAACTTAGGTATTTCTAGCTAATTATGCCTACCTACACTCTGACCTAGAATTATTCCCTCTTGTCTATAAACACCCCTAGGGCATTAGGTTTCATGTAATGTGGTAATTAGTTTGAACAAAAATGATATATTTCATCTATAAAATAATAAAATAATAAATAGAATAAATGTTTTTTTCATAAGAAAAAAAATCCTTTATATTCATTGAGGATTAATGTACTTTTTGTTGTCTAGTACAGGACTCATCATGGCCCCTTTCCGTCCTTCCAAACAAAAAGGAATCATCCATATCGTGATTTTTTGGAAAATCCAACCCCAATGTTTCTCCCATATTTTCAACTAATACGCAAAATTGTTCATCTATTTACAAAACATAGTAGACAGTATTCCATCAAATAAAGAAAAAGTTTACCTAACATTCCATGACCATAATATGAAACGTGGAAATCCACTAATTCATGTTCCTCACTGTATGTAAATTCAGCGATACCAAAGGAGCCAATCGGGAGTTCCATAGTTTCCTTGGAGAGAGCATATGATTTTGTGTTAAGCTCTCTAAGCACATAATTGAAAGATAGCCAATCAAATGAGAGCATTGCATGTTTTATGTCTTGAAAGAGTGATTGTAATTAACCATTTTCCATATCAAGTTTTCCTATTTTCCTAATTGATATCCAATTTTGAGTCCCCCATTACTTGTAGATTTGTTTATATTTTTAAGAGAAGCTACTATGAGAAGAGTTCTCAAGGCTATGAATTATCCACAATTATTTGTCCCACGACTCAATGTGTATTGGATGTGGATGTAATGGGAATGATTAAAAAATAAGACCACACCAACCCCACAAATAAGAGAATGGCCCGGAGCTACACCATTGAAAAGCCCCAAGGTAATCCATTATCTATAAAGGGCATATAAGGAATTCTCAAATAAATAAAATAAAATAAAAATATCAAGTTAAAAATGTTAATCATTTTTACAAGTTTATATAGTATGACGATACTATGATATATGCCAAAATACACTTGCAAATCCAATTGTAGGTTGGCAAGGTGAGCTTGAGTTAGGGCAAGGTGGAACTTGAGTTGGGGATCTTCATGGGCTTTTGGAACACTAAGGGTGGCTCCTTGCACCATGAACCAAGTCTCTCTAGATGTTCAATTCCAGCATGGTTTTGCTCATTCCCACTAGTCTTTTCAATTGATCACGCCATAGGGATGATTGTTTTTCTCATGAATTCCAAGAGCATCATTGTAGGGAGTCTCTACATTTTAAACTATCCATATATATCCCATGAAATGTGACTTAAGGCCATACTCTACTATGTATTGATTACATATAATTAATATGTAACATTAAAAGCATAACACTTACAAAATTGAGATGAGTTGAGAATGAAAGAGGAAAGTTACAATAGTAACAATATAGTGCATCACCAAGGCATTGAACACAATATGTATAGTAGGAAACCAAATGTGAGAAAATACAACAAGAAATGAGCATTGTCCTTTGTTGTTTTCTTCTCAATTTAAAATGTTAAAGAAAAAGAAAGATTGTCTCACTATGGAATACAATACACATTATGGCATGTAGTTCACTATTGAATGAACATCTTGTTCTTCTATTCTACTTTGATATTCCACTCCTTTGCTTTGTAATAATAAAACAAATCCATGTTCTTCTCATGTGGCTTGGTTTTTAACATGCCATGATGTCCATGGTTAGGGTTTTTGCATGCCCCAACTCTAAATAAAGGTTAAGGTTTTGGGCCCTCTATATGATTAACTCCACATGTGCGAGTAATGAGTCTTGATGTAGAATCTATTGAAAAAAATTGGTGATAAAAACATAAGTGAAGTTGATAGAAGCATAACTCCCTTACACGAACTTTAATTGAGGTGTTCTTTGGAATTCTCTTACCAAGTAGATTGATGTTGAGCTACTAAAACTTTGTTTACAAAAGTTCGACTCTAAAAGCTAGTATTTAATACTTGAAAAAAGATTTGAAAATTCTAATGTTCCAAATCCAAATCCAAATCAAAATCAAAATCAACCTTAAAATGACCTAACAAGGTTATCACTATAATTTCCCCCTCTTATAACTTTTAATGTGAATAATAAATAATATAATATTCCATTTCAGATCAATGCCACAACTAGCCACCTCCTCTAATTTGATAACATACGTTTCATAGGTGAAGTTAGTGATTTCCATCGAAAAAGTAACATGAATAAAAAGATAATGATATATGGAATATTAGGCTAATCAATAATGACTAGTTAAATCATAATCTAATGACATAAAACTCATACCTAGAATACGTGTTATAATAATTATCT
>APFE030176625.1:0-12534 GCA_000404065.3 Pinus taeda
GGTGGAGGTGGAGGAAAGGAGGAGGAGGAGGAGGAGGTGGAGGAGGAGGAGTCTATGGATGATGAGGACGAGGAGGTTGATGTGGGCGATTAGATGATGGTGGTGGTGGATGTGGAGATATGGAAGTTAATTTAAGATTGATGTCTTATATTCAAATATTAAATTGTCACTCTCTTCTCCACTCTTGGAAATGAAGGCTACATTTTTATTAATCCAGAACATATCTCTTCACATACATAATATCCTACTATTAAATGATAAGTAATTCATTTATAAATATTTCCATATTCACAAATATAGTCATTCAAGTACATGAAATTTCTTTTATGTTTAGATCTGATATCTTGGCCAAGAATTTGAAGGATTTATCAAGATAAAAATTTTGCGTTTATTTTGTTTAAACCTTTTGCTTGTCTGTTAAACACTTATAGTTCTTGTTTCATTTTTCAATGAACCATTTGTTTGGGAATGACTAGTTTCATCTAATTATCATTGATTTAAAAAGCGTTGGGTTAAATTTAACATTGTTTCTTGAATAAGAAGCCTTATGTTCTTCTTCTTTTACGTTTACTTGAGAAACATAGGATATTAGGAATCATATATGGCCTTGTTTATTATTTTGGTATTCCACATATTTTGCATAATTATTATTTTGAGTAATCATATAGAGTTGACATGAATGTCTAATGTGTACTCATAATATAAATAGAAAAAATATTATAGTATTGTAAACTTTTGATGGAATCACTTCATTAAACATAGTAAGAAGTAAATACATTGTATGAATTGTCCTTATGAATAAAAAGAAATATTTACACTATTGGGGCCATAAGACAACCAAAATTATTTTATCATAATCAAATATTTTCATTAACGAAGAGAGGGTAAATCCGTTGAATTGAAATCGATATACATGCATTTTTTTAGCGTCGTGCATTTTGGGAAAAGCACTAGCTATATAAGGGTTTTCTTTAAACTCAAACAACATCAAATTTCCTTGTAGCCAACATCAAGTGAAAATGGAAACCGACATCAAAACCCTGTAAAGAGGAAACATTTGATAAGTACTTGAAGGCTAAAGCATAGGAAAAAAAAATTGCATGAATTTTGACCCCAAAACAATGTCAAAAGATAACCCAAGTTGGTCATAGAATAATATACACACACAAGAAAGGAATTCCTTTGTTTGAATTGGAATCACTTTAAATTAATTAGGCAAAGAACATTATAGAAGGTTTTGAGATAACTAGAGTATAACCTTAGTAATATAGATGACATCCTTCAATCCGTTGCTTTGTTGTAAATGAAAGAACATTAGGATTGTACATATATGATTGTATAAAGAGAAATTATATCGAGATGAGAATCAAGTTACGGTTTAATCATAGAATGAAAATTCTAGAAAGATTGTACAATATTGGAAGGAACTCACTGTATGAAGGGTAGTTCATTTCGAAATCACTGAAAAAAGTAGAAATTACCCTGATATCCTTTGAGGAAACTGTAACCAACTTATGATACATCACAACCACAAAGTAAGAAGTGAAAACTTATAGTGATATACCCAATAATGGCTATACTATAACAAACATAAGTGAATGTAGAGGAACTAAAGACATTGTGATGGCTTATCGAAGGATTTCATCCATACCACATTTTACAAGGACACTTTTTCTAAAGTGTGAGATGGACATAAGTTTTCCACATACATTTCAAATATGATCACATAATTCCAAAACATCAATGTTCTATTTTTGAAAAACCTCATTGAGAGAACTATATTCAATAGAGTAATGTTCATTCTTTCCACCACTTAGTTTTGTTTAGAATTGTATGGAACTATGCCCTTATGTTGAATCCCGTGATTGCAAATATATTTTTCATATTAATTAGATTACATTATATTCCATTAATGGTATGCAGAGAGACAATGTGTGTTCATGCTTCATATTCAAACCATACATGAAAATCCTTAAATGTTTTGAAAGCTTGAGATTTACTTTTTAGTAAGTACACCCAACACATTCCAGTGTAATCATCAACATAATATTTCGTACATTTATTTTCATTATCATAATTAAAATGCATAGGACCGCACAAACCAAAATATATATGTCCAAATTTTCTACATGAATGAAGCGGCCTTTGCTAGCGATTGTGAACAAGGAGCAAGTGGCAAATGATTATGCATAGTTATAGACCCATATAAATAAGAAAGTGGAAAATCCCACATATATTTAGTAGGGTACTCAACTAACATATTTAATGGTTAAAGTGGTTAGGTATAGTTTCTATCATCCTCTGGGAGTTAAATCACCCTTGACGAGGAAGGGGCATGAATAAGTAAAGTGAAAAATGAGATAATATTGACGGATAGTCTATGAGCTCTTGGTAGAATAAACAATGTTCCAATGTAAATAAACCTAATAATTTTCCACGTAGTAGAGAAATTTATTGGGGGTAATATTCTAAGGTTTTTCAAAATAAAAAATAAAAATAGTTGTCAATTTTGACATTTTTTTTAAATTTA
The DNA here is from genome assembly GCA_000404065.3 of Pinus taeda. Lineage (NCBI taxonomy): Eukaryota > Viridiplantae > Streptophyta > Pinopsida > Pinales > Pinaceae > Pinus > Pinus taeda. The sequence goes on from APFE030176625.1 coordinate 2,531, forward strand.
TTTGCTCAAAGTTTATACTTTAAAATTATTTTAACTTAAAAATAATTAGAACTCTCAAAATTTTTACGAAAATATCATTAAGCATTTAACATTGTGGATATTAGGGAGTACTAATGATAGGCAAGGTTTATAAGCTTTAAAATAAATTTCCATCAAAGTTTTGCTACTAGATAGAACCATTTGAGGAGAAAGAAAAAACATGTCATAGTTGTGCAAAATATACAAAAGAATTAAGTGATGAAAGGAGAAGATAACATGAGACATTCTTCAATAAAACTAAAATATGGGGAATAACTAACAAGGAATAAAGTTGTGGGTCGTTTAATGTTTGCATGTTGTGAGGCTTTGTGACATAGTACTCATGAAAATCCTCAATTCTAAGGGCGTGTACATTTCATGATACTTTTTTATTTGAAATGATGAAAGACAATTTAGGATGCATAAATGTAATTATATTATATAATTTAGTCAAAGAAACATTGTACTCTTCTTTTATTTCTTTAATGTTTTTTATGCATGTCCAAGTTTATCTCACCTCCATGGCTTCTTTTGATAAGAAGGAGAACTAAGGAGTTTGTCATTGTTCATATATAATAAAAATATGATCATTTTTAGCAGAAGAGTTGCAATAGGAGGTGATGTCGGTGTTATCTATCGTAAACAAGGTGTAATGTTGAACAATTATCTCCTTGTTAATTAAAAGTATTACCTTTCTCATTCAGTGTATATCTATTTTATTATATTTCCATTTATTTTAATGTTTTTCCTAAAATATATTTATTAATTTGTCAATAATATCAAAAAATATATTTTTATATTGTATTACCATTCGCTTCCAAATCACATGGAAGGTGTCTTGCATATCTCGCATTCATTCAAAGGGGGATTTTCATGAATAATGAGGTTAGATAAAGAATTAATATTTGTATAATGGTTTCAATATATTTTGATTTGTATCCTTTAAATTCCATTCCTAAAGAAATAAATGTGAATGCATTTGTCATTTGCATAAATTTGATACAAAAATATCTCATAGACTGTACATATAGTGAAATTCATTGCAATTGAACTCAACAACGCCTTAGATTTCAATAAAAGGCCTCAAAATTTAACTTAGAATTGATTAGACAAAATTAATATATATATATATTATAATATATATATTATATATATATATATATTATTATATATTATGTATGATATGTATATGTATATATAATAATATATATATATATATATATAAAATCATATTACATAATATTAATATTATGCAATTAATATAAATTATTATGAATTAATATATGAAAAATGGGCAATACATAAGTTACACAATCTAAAATACATATAATAATTTGTGAAAAGATATTAATGGATTCCTTAATTATGTTTATGGTTGATACTGTGTATACCTTATAATAGGATTTTCTAGAATTTTAAATATAATTATTAATAATCAATAGGTTCATCTAGAGAATTAAATAATCAATACTTAATATTTTTAATATTAGTCATTAATAGAAGGCAAGGATTTATTTAAATTATTTATGAATATCTATACTTTTCAATTTAAAATTAAAAAAAATGGTTTAAACCATAATTTAAAATACAACTATATTATAGAAATATTTTTGACATAAAAAGGATTTATTGTTTTATTAGAACTATTGTGACCATATAATTAAATGGATTGAAAATTGCTATATCCATCAATCTATGATAAGAATCAAAAGATACGTATTGCATTAACTAGATTATAAAATTCATAAAAGTTTGCTAAACTATATATTTATTATTATTATTATTATTATTACTGGAGTTATATAATATATAAAAATATGTTTATCCATGTATATTCACCCCACTATTATTATGGAAATCTTTTAATTGGAAACATTTCTTCTTACATTACCATGGCTTAGAAATACCACATTCCCAATATGATGTGTTGATATGCCATTTTAATAAATGAATTAATTTGAGATAATTTAATTAATAGATTATACCTAACTTGGACAGACATCTTATCATTCATATGTCAATATTACCATGAATATTCTAACATTTTCCATGGGGTTTAAATAGTTGTGATCAACCTAATAATTAAATTGTAACTATGGAAGATCTATTCTTACTATCAACATAATTATAGGCATATCTATTTTGGATTTCTTTTCCAATTTAAGTTAGAAGAAAATATTAACATTAAATTAAGACAAACTAGTGAATCCATATAAATTAAATGGATCGAACTACAAATAAAATTCAATCCATGATAACCATAAAAATTGGTAACCCATTATTCCTATGAAATTTAATATATTAAAAAAAAATTAACTAAATAATAACTTTATTAGAAATTATATTATGGTTCTTTATAAAAAAAATTGCATGCATATTTCAACAACAATGATTTAGTATGTGATTTCGCCGAAAACTCTCTAAACAACAAAAAAACCTTAGTGGAAAATTTTAGCAGTGAAATATGTCAATATTACTATGAATATTCCAACATATTCCATGAGGTTTAGATATATTCTATCAACCTAATAATTAACTTATAGCTATGGCAATGAGCATAATTATAGGTATATAAAACATGTGGTTGACCAACTTATGTACTAATTATTGGACTGCAAAAGGTGGATCATTAATTCTTATTAGAATGTTTATATTATTTTGTTCTATTTAATAGTTATAAAATTCCAACCAAATCTCAATTTCATGTTGTTCTCTCTACTGAATGTTGTTAGTAGGCAACTAAATATGTCATCAAACCTAGAATACTTGGATGAAACTTTGTCACTATTAGTCTGCTTGGATTGCGTTCCAACTTGAACATCATTTTCTTCTATAGTACTTATCGTAGTAACATGGATTAAATCACAAGTCAAGTCGATGTTCAATTTTTATTTTTTCCTATTTGGTTTAGTTGACTATCCTTGGTCTTATGACTATGATGAGCACCTTTCTACATTGAGTTTGTCTGGAATCGATTTTTTATGTTGTTGTTTTTCTTGAACTACCATCATTTTCTATAGTTTTGTTTCAATGAATACATATTCTCCATGTCTAAGAAATTGCAAGATGTCAAACCCAATACATTATTGTAGAAATTGTTCTAATTTTATATTCTTCTTTTATTTTCTACCCTTTATACGATATCCTCAAAATCTTTTCATGCAATTGAGTGTAGATTCTATTGTTTTTGTGTGTCTTCTAGTTGAATAGCCAAAAATATTCCATTTCCATTTATTGTATACGTTTACGTCCCTTTTGGTTTCCAACTTCGTGAGTCTTTTCTTGCAATATTCTTATGAGTTTATGTCACAAGTTCTAAGAGGTTAAATTTAAATGGTTGTGTATAATTATGCTTCCATTTATTCTTCTTGTTCAACATCTCAAAGGAGTAAAAGTATATCCCCTTGTTCTTCTTGAGCTTATGGTGGAATTGGGAATATTATATTAGATTATTAACTGATCCAATATATATTTCGTCAATTGTAGGCTAATACAGAATCTCTTACGGGTCTTCATCTAAAGAGTTGACATACCAAACTTCAGTTATTTGTATGGACAATTGAACATGCGATGAGGGAGGATTCGTTTTTTGTATGTGTTGAGGTAATCTCCATCTTTTGGAAGGATTTTAAAGATTTCTCGAGGACTAACTAGTGAAGTTTATTTCATGTCTACCGAAATTAGTAAGGAGGGGAACCAAATGGACTTATTAGAATTTTCACATTCATACCTGTTCATATTCAGCATGTCACCAACGTGTTTTTCCTAGTTGTATATTTTTCCATCATGATCATTTGACCAATTTATTGTAGAATAGTGATTTTAATGTTAGAGACTCTCCCTATTCGTGCAAAATGACTCTCTCTCATTAGAAATATTTAGAAATAAGAAAAAAAATGAAATACCAAAAACTTATTTTAATAATACATATATTTAACACAATAATATAAACATGAATAAATAAGAATCGAATAAATAATATTTATTATTATTATTCATATTGCATTGAACAGCGGAAATAGGAAAAAACCATATAGAAATACACAATTTAGAAATTTAGGAATTTTATAATTTGAAGTACATAATAACTAAATAATCGAAAAAAGCATATATATATTATCATACTTGATAATATAAATTGATGAATAGGAATAATAGTTTAAGAATGACTCAGCACAACATTAAAGTCCTTAAAGCATCTACAAAATATACACCATCATTGTATGATCTAATGGGTGAAATGCAAGTACTTGTAAAGATCATTACCATATCTTGACTCACAAAAAGTGCTTTTTGGGTCAGTATCATAATCAAAATCATTACCATATGTTGGCTCACTAAAAGTTATTTTTGGGTCAATATCGATAATCAAAATATCATCTCAATGATACATAATATCTATTATATTCCATTCTTATGGGATTTAATTTAGAGTTTCACTTGATTCAAATTGATCACTATGTTATGACACTTTAAGTGCATAAAAGTTATAGTTTTAATGGTAGAGTTAATGTGTTAGATATTAAAATTGATGTGTATTGTAAAATTTCAAGAATTACAATGTCATGATCATGAAGTGTACTTAGGGGTCATAGTCTTTATAATTCAGTGTGTTTTAAAGATCATAGTGCATTATGGTTCAATTAATTTTAGAGTTAGTCCCTTAATAATTGTCAAGTGACCAACTTCATTGTTTTTTAATGGTAATAGTTGATAGAGGTTGCATTATGGAAGGGTATTTAATTATCTAAGAGTATGAGTGATCACAGTAAATTAGCAATTATGAGTCATGTTAGTGTTTTGACATTCATAATGGTTTTTGGTTAAGGGGCACATATTGTATAAGATATTTTTGTCAAAGCGGTCAAATGTTACTTTAAATAAGGGAAACAATTTTGTGGGGGTTAACATATAGTGCAATATCTAGAAATATCTAATAATAAATTCATTATCATTAGTGAATTTGTAGGTACATATATTAATATATATTTTTATAGATCAAAATATTATTGGGAAACCCAATGTGTGTTTCCTTATGATTTCCCTCATTGTTTTAATCCAATACCTAATGGGTTGTACTTAAAAAAACCCTTGTGATTGGTAGCTAAGTTTTTGATACTCCTACAATTTTTGAAGGCTTTTAGAAATATTGAAAAAAATAGTTTATCTTAAACTTTGAAACAAATATTTTATTTATATATTTATCATTTAAATTTTCCAACCTAAAAGTATTTAGAAAAAAATACAAATTAATTAATTTTTAATTACTAATGAAGAGGATTATTAATCCATACGACTTTAATGAAGAGGATTATTAATCTATTTGATTTTATTTATTAGTTAAGAAGGCTATTTTATTAGTGAAAAATGTTGTGAAGCCATATGAATTTTAATATTATTTTTCTCATTTAACAACTTATCTTTAAATTTTAGCAAACAAAATTATGTATAATGACTTTCACCCATTTTCGTAATTGTCAATTCAAATTGATAGTGTGAGTCACTGAGATAAAGATTGACATTTCAGATTTAAGCATTAACTTTGTACATATTCTCTTGACTATGAAGAAAGCAATTTAAACATTGAGTTTTTAAATTTCACCATTACTTTTTAACTTTGAAATTTTGTATTTTTTACTTAAAAACAATTAAATAGACAGAGTTTGTAACTTTGAAACTATCCATTTTTTACTTCAAACCAAAATAAATATTATTTTGAAATTTAACTTTTAATTTTTTACTTTTCCATCAAGTATTTGCTCTTTCTAACTTTGAAATTAGTTTTCATATCATATAGCTTTGCATCACTAGCCAAACCTACCTTTTTGTGAGGTCCTAGTTCTGAGATTATCACATCCTCTTTTCCTTGTTGTTCAGTGTTAATCACCCCACTTAAAAGAGAGAGATAACTCCTGTTCTTTCCCATACTGAAAAGAGAGATAATTCTTGGTGAGTTTGATATCAACCAAGCCAAACACGGGTTGGGATATAGCGAAATTGCCAATCTTTTACCTCAAAAGAAATTTCTTAAATTTAACCTTTAATTTTTTACTTTGCTTTCTTCAAAATTTAAAGGTAAATTATTTTGGTTTGTATATTTTTAATTTAACTTGTGGTTTTTTTGACGGAATGTAATTTATATTTTTTAATTTTAAATTTAACTTTTAATTTTTTATTTTGCTTTCTATAAATTTTAAAGTTAAATTATTTTGGTTTGTATTTTTTTAATTTAAAAGTGGTTTTCTTTACTAAATGTAATTTACACTCTGTTTCTAAATTTAAGTTATTTGTCCTTTTTCACGCTGCTTTTCTAAATTTACTTTTTCAGGCTGTACTTTCTAAATTTAGGTAACTTTTTTCTTTTATGGATTGTCCTTTTGAATTCGAGCCATGCCCTTCATAGCCGTTTTCCCACACTCTCAAATTCATACTCTGTTTTTAGATTTAGGTTATTTTTGCTTTTTCGGGCTGTACTTTCTAAATTTAGGTAATTTTTTGCTTTTATGGACTGTCTCTTGAATTCGAGCCGTTCCCTTCATAGCCATTTTCTCACAATCACAATCTCACCCAGCCAGTGATGATTTCGATGATAGTGTTTTCATGGCTAACGGCAATTTTGTTCGCTGTGTATCTTTTCTGGGAGAGCGGGAGACTGAATATATGGAGATCGTGTGTTCGATCTGTATCTTTGATTGGGGAGCGTCAGACTGAATATGTTTGAAGGCCGTGTGTTCGATCTGTATATCTGTTGAGAGAGAGTCAGACTGAATATATGAAGATCTTGTGTTCGATCCACGGTCAACGCCTCTGTCACTTCATAACTCTATTTCCAATCAGGCTTGAGGTAAGTAGACAATTCTGTCCATTCAAATTATCCTAACATTCCATGCCTCCTCTTCGATCTTTGTTTATAATATTTTTCTGCATCGATCTTTGCTTATAATATTTTTCTGCAACTATGGATATAATGTAGTTCGTTTTCACATTTGAAGCCATGCCTCTGAAGATCGTGTGTTTGATCTGTATCTTTGTCGAGAGAGATATATGAATATCATGTGTTCGATCCACGCTCAACGCCCTTTTCACTTCATAACTCTACTTCCAATCGGGCTTGAGGTAAGTAGCCATTTCTGTCAATTCATATTACTTTAACATTCCATGCCTCTTCTTCTTCGATCTTTGTTTATAATTTTTTTCTGCAACTATGGATATCGTTTATTTTGCCTCTTTTTCGATCTTTGTTTATAAATTTTCTCTGCAACTATGGATATCGTTTATTTTGTTTGCATATTTGAAGCCACGCCGCTTCTTCGAGCCTTCCTTTAAAGTATGGTTTATAAAAACATTTTACAACTATGGACAGCGTTTATGGACAATTTTCTTTACACAATGTAATGTGGTGTTTATAAATTTTTTCTACAGCTATGTATATCGTTTATGGATATGTTGTTTATAAATTTTTTCTACGGGTATGGATATCGTTTATGGATACGTTGTTTATAGAATTTTTCTCCACCTATGGATATCGTTTTTGGATAATTTTGTTTGCACATTTAAGAGGTTGAAAATTGGTTTATAATTATTTTTCTGCATCTATGGGAAGTACTTATTGATACTTTCAGATATTGATACGTGTTTCATTATACATTTGTTCACACATTGAAAAGTCTGAACACTTCGTCATCAAGATTCGTCCTCAATTAGTATATCGGCTCAATCCTCTGCACTGAACTTTGGTCCTATGATTACCCACATATGAATCATTGATACACTTAGCCCCAAAATTATGATGCAAAAAACATAGAAATTGTTGCAAACATTCACCTCTTTCTTGGTTTGTTAAATGATGGATTGGAAATGTTCTTTGGGTGAGTGATAAACATTGATGTCTCATTTTTTTTTATCTATATTCTAATATCAAAATAGATTAGCATAGATTCAGCTTTTTTTCCTGGAATTGGAATTTGGCACTCATATACAAAAATAAATTCTAAATTCTAAACTGTATTTTTAAATATAAAAATTATTCTTAATACTTTAAAAAAAAGATTTAGAGAAATATGAATACGTGGAAAATAGTCAAAACTAATTTTCTTTTCGAAATAAAACACGAAAATGTTGTCCTCTTAAACTACACTGCACTTCGATTACTCGCTGTTCACTTTTGTTTTTCACCACCCTTACAACTTTGATATTGAAAATCATCGGCGGCCACACATAATTTTAATCACCTTTATCATAACTTTGTTAGTGAAATTGCGAAAATGTATTTGACTTAAACTACAAAACTAAATTAAATTTTACTAATTAAATTGTTGTGCTCATAATTACTTATTTATATTGCAATTTTTTATAAATATTATTTGTTATATTGTCATGTATATATTGATATCTGAATTTTCTCAATAAGTATTATAAATAAAAAGAATGAAATTATATGAAATTTTATTTTGTTTAAGCTTTCTCAGCAGGAAGAGGAGGCAACGGAGGTGGAGGAGGAGGCGGTGGCGAAGGTGGAGGAGGAGGAGGAAGCAGAGGCAAAGGCGAAGGAGGCAGAGGAGAGGAGGAGGAGGAGGAGGCAAATGTGGAGGATGAGGTGGAGGTGAAGGCAGTGGCGGAGGATGACGTGGAGGAGGCAGAGGAGGCAAAGGCGGAGGTGGAGGAGGAGGAGGAGGAGATGGAAGCAGAGGAGGAGGAGCAGGTGAAGGTGGAGGCGATGACAAGGGACGAGGCAGTGGAGGAGGAGTTGGAGGGGACGTGGCAGCGAGGACGGGGTGGCGACAATGGCAGAGGAGGTGGTGGAGTCAAAGGAGGTGGACGAGGAGAAGAAGAAGGAGGAGGAGGCAAAGGCGGAGGCAGCGACATTATCGGTGGTGGCGGTGGTTGTGGCTGATGAAGAGGAGGAGCATGTGGTGGTGATGGTGGTGGCCATGGTGGACGAGGAGGAGGAGGGGTTGAAACCAGTTGAGGAGGAGGTGGGGGTGGAATAGGAGGAGAAGGTGGAGGAGGTGGTGGCGGTAGAGGAAGAGGAGGAGGAGGAGAAGGAAGAGTAGTAGGTGGTGTTGTTGGTCGAGGTTGAGGTGGTTGATGAGAAGGTGGAGGTGGTGGTGGTGCAGGAGCAAGTGGAGGTGGAGGATGAGGAACAGGAGGAGGCAGAGGTTGAGGTCATGGACTAGGAGGAGAAGGATGAGGAGGAGAAGGACGAGGAGGAGGAGGTAGACGTGGAGATGGAGGAGGAGGAGGAGGTGGTGGAGCTGGAGAAGGAGGAGGAGGAGGTCGAGGTGGATTTGGGGGTGCAGGTGGAGGTGGTGGAGGTGGAGGTGGTGGTGGAGTAAGAGGTGGTGGAGGTATAGGTGGATGTGGAGTAGGAGTGGTCAGTGTATAGGTGGAAGTGGAGGAGGAGGAGGAGGAGGATGAGAAGGGTGTGGAGGAGGAGGATAAGGAGGAGGGAGAGGTGGAAGTGGTGGTGGAGGAAGAGTGGAGGTGGAGGTTGAAGTGGAGGAGGAGGTGAAGGTTACTCGGAATTAGGTGAAGGAGGAGGAAGAGGAGGAGGAGGAGGATGTGGTGGAGGAGGTGGAGGTGGAGGAGGAGTAGGAGGAGGAGGGGGTGAGGGAGGTGGAGGTGGATTTGTAGGTGGTGGTGAATAAGGAGGCGGAGGACGAGGAGGATGGAGAGGCAGAGCAAAGGTGGAGGAGGAGGAGGAGGAGGAGGTGGAGGTGGTGGTGGATGAGGAGGTGGAGGAGGAGGCGGAGGCGAAGGTGGAGGAGGCAGAGGAGAGGAGGAGGAGGAGGAAGCAGAGGCAAAGGCGAAGGAGGCAGAGGAGAGGAGGAGGAGGAGGAGGCAAATGTGGAGGATGAGGTGGAGGTGAAGGCAGTGGCGGAGGATGACGTGGAGGAGGCAGAGGAGGCAAAGGCAGAGGTGGAGGAGGAGGAGGAGGAGATGGAAGCAGAGGAGGAGGAGCAGGTGAAGGTGGAGGCGATGACAAG
>APFE030176626.1:1360-41009 GCA_000404065.3 Pinus taeda
GACCATAATACTTTGGTGATAATTTATTATCCTTCTTAGCTTGCTTGAGGGACATTTGTTTGTATGGTTATAGTTGTAGAAATACCCAGTCACCTACATCAAAACTTATTTCATTGTGATGTTGATTTCGCTGTTGTTTCATTCTATTTTGTGCCAAAGTGAGGTTATCGTTTAAGAGTTGGAGAACCTATTATTGATGCTCAATGTGATCTTCCACTACTTGAACGTTAGTATTTTCTCTTAAAGATGTTATGATGGACGGTGGATGATACCGATAGAGTGCCATAAATGGGGCCATTTTTGCTGCAGCATGGAAGGAAATGTTACACCACCATTTAGCTAGAGGCAACCACTTGACCTATTGTGTTTGTTTATCAGATACAAAGCAATGAGGACATCCTTCCAAACATTTGTTAACTATCTCAGTTTTCCCATCAGATTGAGGATGATAATATGAACTATGAGCTAACTAGCCCAGACAAGAAAATAGTCCAGTCCAATTTTTTTTAGTGAAAATGGGATCTCTGTCACTTACGATAATCTTTGGGTTTCCATGTAGCTTTTGAGTTGTTTCCATAAATGCAATAGCAATTGTATTGGCTTTAAATGGATGAGATAATGCACAAAAGTGTGCATACTTGGTAAGTCTATCAACTACCACCATGATGACACTCTTTCCTTTGGACTTGGATAAAACTATGATAAAATCCATTGAAACCTCCTCCCAACGTTGACTTGGAATGGATAAAGGTTGTAAAAGACCTGGGGTCTTAATTGTCTCAACTTTATTTTGTTGGCAAACCAAACAGTTTGCCACAAACCTTTGAATATCGGATTTAAGGCCATACCAAAAAAATTGCTTCTTAACCCTATGGTAAGTTTTAAAAAATCATGAGTGCTCTCCTAAGGGAGAGGTGGCAATTCCAGAAGAATCTTTTATGTGAGTTGGGAATTCTTCCATAGCTATAAGCAATCCTTTTACCATAACGAATCATATTTCCAGCTAAATGTATCATATGTACTGGGATCTTACTACAACATTTGAATGAGTGCCCACACTTCTTCTTCATTCTTCCATTCATCCCTTGTTTCATTTATCCATCTGGTTGGATGATAGAGATGGCACAAAACAATTCTTTCACATCCTCATGCTTTCTTGAGAGTGAATCTACAACAATATTTTTCTTCCCTTTTTTGTATATGATTTCAAAGTCATAACCCAACATCTTTGTGACCCATTTCTGCTACTCTTCTAAACATAGTCTTTGTTCTAAAAAATATTTAAGACTATCATGATTTGTTTTACCTTGAAGTGTCTTCCCATTAGGTAAGGTCGCCATTTCTTAAGTGCATGTAGTATTTCCAGAATTTCCTTCTCATAAATAGCTTTGTGTAAATACTTTCCTTTGATTGGATGAATTTCAAAAGCAATGGGTCTTCCTTCTTGCATTAAAACAACACCAATTCCATTTCCTGAGACATCACATTCCACAATAAATGTTTTTGTGATGTTTGGCGTAGCTAATACCGGTGCTTGGCACATTGCCTCTTTAAGATATTCAAAGGCCTTCATTGCTTCTAGAGTCCAAGAAAATGCATCTTCTTTAATAATGTTGTTAGAGGTGCTGCTATTTTCCCATGATTTCTTAACAAACTTGTGATAATACCCTATCAACCCTGAGTGCAGATGCTTTATGGATGTGGGATTTTCCTTTCCTTAATGGCTTTAATTTTGCTAGGGTCTACCTTAACACCTTCATGAGATACAATATGACCAAGATATTCCACCTTCTATACTCCAAAGAAATATTTGGAGGTTTTTTCATATAATTGTTTCTCCTCCAATAGTTTGAGCACCCTGTCAACATGTTGAACATGATCCTCCCAAGAATTGCTATAGATTAGTATATCATCAAAAAATACTAACACGAATTTTCTATGGAAGGGTTTGAAAATGGAATTCATCAAACCTTGAAATGTAGAAGGCCCATTCGTAAGGCAAAAAGGCATGACCAAAAATTCATAATGACCCTTATGAATTCTAAATGTTGTTTTCGGAATGTCTTCAGTCTTCATTTTAATATGATGATATCCTGAACGAAGATCCAACTTGGTGAAGTAAATTGCTCCATGCAATTCATCCAATAATTCATCAATGATAGGAATGATAAATTTATCTTTAATAGTGAGCTTGTTGAGCTCCTTATAATCTAGACACATGTGCCATGATCCACCCTTCTTATGCACCAATACTACTATAGTAGAGAAGGAACTTTGACTAGGTTGAATTATACCAAACTTTAGCATTTCTGCAACTGTACGTTCAATTTCAATCTTTTGGGCATAGGGATATCTGTAAGACATGACTTTTGGAGGAACACTTCTTGGAATCAAATCAATAGCATGATCATGATCACAAATAGGTGGGATGCCTTTGGGAGTCTCAAACACCTTGGAATGATCGCCCAAGACTTTTTGGAGATCTGGAGAAATAAATGATTTCAACGTGGGAACTTCTAGAGAACATAATTGTGCAATTATGCCCCGTTGTTTTTTCTTTAGAAGCTTTGTCATGTTCTTAGAGGTGATTATCTTTCCTAGTTTCCTTGCAATACCCCTTAATTCAACTTCCTTTCCATCCCAACAAAATTTCATGAAAATTTTTTGAAAATTAAAGGCTATTGTACCCAAATATTGTAGCCATTGGACTCCTAGTACAACATCAGCACCACCCGTTGGAATAGAAAGCATAGGACTATTCAATACATATTCTCCCATGGATAGCTTGATATTATGGCACTTTCTAGAGCAATTTACGGTTCCTCCATTTGTAGCCATCACTTGACACTCTAGTGTTGGATATAGGAAGTAATTCAATTCCTTGGCTATCTTACAATGAACAAAATTATGGGTACTACACGAATCAATCAACACTATTACCTTTTTCTTCTTGATATGTCTTTCTATCTTGAGATTTTGAGGATTAGTAATTCCTACCAATGCATTACAAGATATGGTTGGATGCATTTCTTCTTTCTCTAGGGTTGATTCCCGATGTATATCCTCTTCTTTTGAAGTTTCTTGTTCCTTTTATTCTTCCTCTTCACAATCTATGTAAACTAATTTCTTCTCAGCACACTTATACCTTTAGTGTATTTGCTATCAAAACTATAACAAAGCCCCTTTGCTCTTTTTTCTTCCAATTGTCGTGGTGTCAACCTTGTAGGTTGTGGAAGGCTAGGGGTAGCAACACTTCCAAATTTATAGTTGTGAGCGGTAGGCTTCCTTGTTGACATACTTTTTCTTTCAATTTTTCTTGCCAACTTGAATGCCTTCTCCAACGAATTAGGTTCCCAAAGGCGAACCTCATGTTGAATGTTATCCTTTAAAGTCCCTATGAAAACATCAATCCTATGCTCCTTTGGAATATCATTTACCCTTATATTCAATTTTTGGAAGTCCTCAATGTGCTCCACTATTGAACCCTTTTGTTTGATATTTATCAATTGGCTAAAGAAGATGTTGCTCTTTTTATCCTCATAATGTGCTATCATTTCATCCGTAAAAATTGACCAAGTGACAATTTGTATACGAGAGCAAAGCCATCGATACCATACAAACTGATTGGGTTCCAAATATAAAGTTGCAATATGTACTTTTTGTGTGTTTTGCACATTATGGAGATAAAAATATTGTTCCATTTGTAGTATCCATGTTACGAGATCCTTGCCATCAAAATTCCTCATATCGATCTTTGGAACATGGTGGGTCTTTATTCCAAAGTTAGAAACTATGAAATCATAATTAACATTTCTTTTGTTCTCATCATGAGTTTCCCCTACTACCTTTCCGCCATTAGGAAGCATTTCTTGTAGCAACTTTGTGAAACCTTCCTTCAAACCTTTCACTTCTTTCTTCAAATCTTCAATGTTGTCCTTCTTTGAATCATGATTAACATTTCTTTTGTTCTCATTATGAATTTTCTCTACTACCTTTTCGTCATTAGGAAGCCTTTCTTGTAGTAACTTTGTGAAACCTTCCTTCCAACCATCCATGTCTTTCTTCCAATCTTCAATGTTGTCTTTTAAACCATCCATCTTAGCTTCTGTTACTTTTTGCGAGAGAGAAATTTGTTGCACTTGGTCTGGTAATTTTGATATATCATGTTGCATTTCTTCCCGTTCTTCGTGCGTCATAGTAGAGCTTCCAAGTTTCTTACTATGTGTTGCCATTTTCTTTTTTTTTTTCGGTGAATCAACTAATGGTAATTTTCTTCACTATTCCCTTTGAATCACTTCAAACTAAGTTTTCAAACAAGACTTACGCAAATTTTTAAAATAACTACACGCCTTGTTTTTTTCTTTTTGTAGGAGCTTGATATTGAATCTGACGTATCTCTGGAATTTCAAATCTCAAAGGTCAGAATTAGGAACTATGGTAGCCCTCTACATTCTCTTTCCAATGCCACTAGTCTGATCAGAATTAGATTCTCCAAGAAAGAGTTATGCCCAATCTTCCAAGATGACCTGATTATACACTTTCTTGTATGAAGTTCCACGTGTAACTGTTTCAACCTCCGAACCTGAAAATGATACACAAAAAAGTACATTCCATCCTCTTTCTACAACTTCTTATGAAATTTCAATCTGATGCTCAAAGAGAAAGGTATGACTATTTATCCAAGGTCACATGTTTGGGATGTAATTTGGGATCCTGCAAAAACCCTAAATGTCTTGGACCATATCTTTGACAATACAACGAACAAAGATTTGAAATTGGGGCCTGAGCTTCAACACACTTTCGGCTCAAATGGATTTTAATTTCAGAGTCTGAACCTTCATAGGGAAAAAATTATAGTGACAATTCCATGATAACTTGTTTGAGATGAAATTATGGAGCTTTAAAAAACCATAACTTCCTCAGATCATATATCTGAAAATATAGCGAGACAAGATCTGAAATTCAGACCCAAGGTTCAGAACGATTTCAGCTCAAATGGATTTTTGTTTTAGCTTCTGAAACTTTGTATAGTAAAAGTTGTAGTGAAAATTCCACAATGACCTATTTGGAACAACGAAACCCTAGAATCCAAAGCCCTGATACCAAATGTTATGCAACTAGTTCACAAAATAGAAGAAGAGATAGATAAATGACTTCAAAATCAGCCTCTTCAAGAGGGAAACCTCATTTATATTACACAAATGAACATTTCTAAAATGATTCAAATGACAAAACCTCCTTTCTATATATAGGACTCTAAGGGGCCATAATATACTCAAAGTCGACATAACAATAACAATATAAGGGCACAACAATAACCAAAGTGGGCTTCTATGGGGCACAATAATAACAATTTGGGGACAACTAGGGCACAACAATAATAATAAAGGGCTACAATGACAATAGTAATGAGGGAATCAATAGTATTATAGGGACCTAACATTCTATCTCCATCTCTCCCTTGTCACTCCCTCTATCTCTCTGCCTCTATGACTCTGTGTTTGTTCTTCCCTCCATATATATCTAGAGTTAATTATATCTCATGATATATTAATATGTACTATAATATAACAAAATGATATTATATTAAATTTAATAATGTATTAATCCAAGTTATTAAATTTAATAATATTAATATTATAACTATATTATATTAATACTAATCTTTTTAATATCAATATTACAATTAATGATGCTCTTTACAATAGCCTGATAAAAAATTTATAATAAAACTATATCAAATTTAATAATATATGTTTTTTCCTTTTAAAGATTCATTTTACAAATATTTAATTAAAATAAGTATTAAAATATTTTGCAGAAGGCTTTTATTTTCTTTTTGTTGTATTAACTTTTTTTTCTTTTGATTTAAGAAATGGTATTGACTTGAGTAAAGAGTAAAGATGCTTAAACTTTTACCTAATTTAGAACTTTAATGTGGTAAATTTTTTTATTAAAGGTAAATTTATGATCCATCATGTATATGATAAAAGAACTATTAAACACATTAGCGATTTAAGATTCAAGTGAATGTTTTAACCGACACTAACGAAAATTATTTATATTATTTCTGAGGACATGACATAGTTATGTGCCTCTCAGCGCAAAAACGTAGTTGAGTTTTCGAACCTTGTCAAAACACAAGTATTCTACTTATAATACAAAGGTTACACTAATATTTAAACTTATATTAACTTCCATAGCTTTAGTTTTTGCTATAAAGGAAATTCAAAGCTAAAGTCTAGAAATTTGGTATTTGGTGTTCAATAAATTAAGAAGATGATTTTTCAATGTGCTTGATGTGTTAAACACAATAAAATTAAGTGAATTTCGTTATTAGTCCTTGCCTTGCTAGGTAACATTTTTCTCGCGGTCAAAGTATATAGATGTTGCATTTCTTTCTAGTTTTTTTGCAATTTTAACCAAAGTTTCATGAAAATGCTTAGTATTTCTATTTTTTGTAAATTAAAAAATATTTTCTCAATTTTCTTGAAATCTTATTTCTAATCTTCAATTCGCTGAGTGAGGTTTGATGGGACATAATTCCCCTGGTTGAAGGTGTTGTAAATAAAAAACATTTTTTTTAAAGTAATTATTCCGTGAGTGAGTGCTCTCACACTAACACACTGATACGTTATATCTTACCTTACTATGCGTTATATCTTACCCTACTACGCCAATACTGCTCTTCCCACTGTTGTAGGTCCCTTCCATGGCTGGGTGGAGCAAAACATGTTGTAGGTCCTTTGAGTGAGTAGGTGGGGAAAAACATTGATACATTGCACGCTAAAAATTATATCACATTTGCATAGTATTGTAAGTACTTCTCTAATTCACTGTGCTAAATGTAAAGGAAAATCTCTAAATCAATGTCTAATTCACTATGTTAAATGTAGAGAAAAATCTCTAATTCACTGGGCTAAGTGCAAAAAAAAGTTCATTGTGCGAAATGAAAATCTCCAATTAATACTTTTACTGTGGGGAGCTTTCACTATGCAAAGCACTATGAAGTTCCTCCAAAAACTTTTCATTTTGCTTTCAGCGCAACTATATTGTGAGAGCCATTCCGTAAAGTACTTCTGCATTCTCGTAAATATAGTATTTATGATACTATTGGACGTCTAACCAATATTTCTATAGCATTGCGGAAGGATTTCTTTTGGTTGACTTGAACGAATGTTCCGCAGCAGCTAGACAAGTTATAGTTCGATCTAACCAAACAAATTGACGAGCATTCATTGTTTTTTTTAGCAATGCCTTCAGTGTTACAGCCTTGACTCGAATAGATCATGATTACAATGGGATTTTCTATGTGCTTTATGGGAGTACGTGTCAAAGATTTTTATTCAACTATAGTATTAATATTCAAGGCGTTTGCTAAAAAAACCACCAATCTGAGCATGGCTGGTTGTTTTCGAGGGCCTAGCTCCAAATTATTACTTCTATTTACACCTGGTCTGTTTGATTTAGAGTGTTTTGAACACGTAGAAACTCGAAATCTACGGATGCAGCTGGAAACATAGGGGGAAAACTAATTTGTTCGTGGTTAAAAGAGAGCGTGGTTGTGATATGCTTTCAAATACGATACAATATGTTGAAAATCGTTCCACAAGTATAACCATTCTTTGTAACTTAATATCGTGTGCATTTTTACAGAGGAAGTATGTATGCGAAAATGTCAGGTAAAGAAATTAGTGGAGCGCTGGAAAAATGATAAATTCATATACCGTAACACAAAACATTTTCCAATATCAATACAGTGATAACAACTTTAGAAAAATGCCAAATTTGAATTCTTCATATTTGTTAACTAATTAACCATATTTAAAAAGAAGGTATAATAAAAAATCACTCTTTGCATCCCATGCTCTTTCTTATTATACTGTGAATAACTAATTAACCATATATTAAAAGAAGGTATAATAAACAATCACCCTAAATTAGCAATATTTACAAGAAGAGTATAATAAACAATCACCCTTTGCATCCCATGCTCTTTCTTATTATCCTGAGTAGCGTAGGCTAGATATTAGTTGATACCACGAAGGCTTCGATACTTTGCAAGTGATTTATCAATTTAGTTGATACCACGAAGGCTTCGATACTTTGCAAGTGATTTATCAATTTGTAAGTCGATGCTTCAAGTTACAAAGCATATGAGTTAGTTTCACTTTCTGTATTAGGATAGATAATTATTATTATTATTATCTAATTTTAAGGTTATGGCGAGACATTAAATTGGTATATGAGACCCTCTTGTTTGTGGGACAAGGGACCCACTTCCACACAAAGATTTGACTACTAAGTGTATGAAGGCTTACATGCTCTAACCCTTATAGTTTTGAACCTGTAACTTCTTACGAGGAAACACATGCTCTTAACCAAGCCCACTCAAATAACAAATCGAGCAGTTGGTTGTATAATTTCCCATAGTAGATCTAGAACTAGTAATTGATCCAGTAGATGTGTATTCGTGTTGAAATGTTACTTTCAACTGCAGCGTCAAAACTGCCAATTCCCCACACCACTTTTTCTTGAATGGTGGTATTTCTCCAAGGGCGGCGATCACACTCATCAGCTGAAACGTGCCCTGAGCAGTTTGCAAATGCAACTTTCCCCAGCGCGTAAAGTTCATATGGTTTGACCGTGCGATATGGTAGCAGCGGCATGCTTTTTTGTTATCGGGAGGACCTCCAGCCCCAAAAGATCTAATGTGCATGGGATAACTGTGGGTGTAGTCACTGCTACGATTGGATTAATGACAGTCATAGGCCTTTGGAAGTGGAACGTCTGCTCTCATCGAAGATCTAGGGAATGGATCTCTCGAACCAGAGGTGAAGGACGAGAAATTAATTTATCGCCATGTGAGGTAATTAATGAAAATTTACTGCGGTTGGTAAATGTAGGTGAAGAATTTATTTTTATTGTTTATAATTTGCGGGAGTCATTTTTCTTATGATACAAGTAAAAATGTGATGTTTTTTTTTTATGTTATGCAATGTAATACGCAACAACGTGTAAGCAAGAAGTGAAAGGAAAAAAATTACACAACAATGTTAATTTTTCAAGTAGAGACAGAGTGGAATTTTTTTTGGAACTGCATTTGAAGCATTCTTGTGGTAATCTCTCTGTTAGAGGAAGACATTTTTTTTGTAACAGTCAATATTGTTAATGAATACAAGTTTTTTTTTGTGTGCATATGTGAAACTCTGTCTTCAGGAAACAATTTTTAGTTTATCTGTGTTAAGAAATAGAGCATTATTCTTTGTTCGTTTTTGTTCTGGAATTATCATAAATTCCCAACATGGTATCAGAGCTTGTCTAGGCTCTTTGAAGGTGTCAAAGAAGCTGAAGGAAGGATTTCTTGCTGCAGCATCTTCTCCAGCATAGTGAAGACTCAGTCAAGAAAAAATCCAAGGTATTTCTCAAGATTAGTTTTTTTTGTTACTGTTGAGGACAATCAGTTATTTTAAATACACAATCAAGTATTTTGAAGCATAGTTAAGAGTGCAAGAATGGCTGGAGCCAGCGCTAGCATGGGTATCTGTAATACTAAGCTCCAACAATTTAATGGGAAAAACTATGACTATTGGGCAATAACTATGAGAGCTTTTTTTGCTTCCCAAGACTTATGGGAATTTGTTGAGGATGGTTTTGAAGAACCAGCAGATGAAGATGAGTTTAATAATTTGACTCAGGCAGAGAAAGAACTGTTGAAGAGCAATAAGAAGGATTCTAAAGCTCTCTACTTTTTGTATCAAGTAGTGCATGAGAGTGTGTTTCCAAGGATAGCAGCAGCCAAGAGATCCAATGAATCATGGCAAGCTCTCAAAATAGCCTATCAAGGCATGGAGAAAGTGAAGACAACAAAACTACAGTTGCTAAGGAGAGATTTTGAGAATATCTGCATGAAGGAGTCAGATAATATTGACTCATTCTTCACACATGTGATTGGTCTGGTCACACAGATAAGGTCTCAAGGAGAGATTCTTGAAGAAAGGAGGATTGTGCAGAAACTATTGAGGATCCTACCCTCAAGGTTCGATGTGATTGTCACCACCATAGAAGAGACAAAGGATTTAACAAACTTCTTAGTTGATGAACTACATGCATCACTGATGACACATGAGCAGAGATTGAGTAGAAATGAAAACTCATCTCTAGAGCATACCTTTAAGACCCAGATGTTCTTTGGAAGAGGAAGAGGTCAAGGCAAAGGAAACAAGAGAGGAAGAGGCAGAAGCCAAAATAGAGGTGGAAGAAACAGTCCAGCAAATGCTCAAGGAAGAGGCAGCAATCCAAATTAGAACCAAGGCCAAGGTAGCAACTAATAAAGTGAACAACATCATGCTCAAGGACAAAGGTATGATAAATCCAATGTCCAATGTCACTATTGTAAAAAATATGGGCATTTTGCAAATGAATGTAGGAAGAAGCAACATGATATGAATAATAGAACTAGTGCAAATTTCACTAAAGAAAATATCAGCCAAGATAATTTGTTTTTAGCGTGTAATATGGCTGAAGCAAAGAGTGAAGATGTATGGTTTCTAGACTCCGGTTGCAGTAACCATATGACAGGAATCATAGCCCTGTTTTCTATGTTAGATCAGAGTGTGAAGTCACAAGTCACACTAGGGATTGATAGTAAAGTTTATGTTATGGGAAAAGGAGAAGTAAATGTCTTAACAAGGAAAGGTGAAAAGAAAACCATAGCAGATGTTTATTATGTTCTTGGATCGAAATGTAACCTCATAAGTATTGGAAAGCTTATTCAAAAGGGGTACAATGTTTTCTTTGTGAATGATGTATGGACCAT
The DNA here is from genome assembly GCA_000404065.3 of Pinus taeda. Classification (NCBI taxonomy): domain Eukaryota; kingdom Viridiplantae; phylum Streptophyta; class Pinopsida; order Pinales; family Pinaceae; genus Pinus; species Pinus taeda. The sequence continues at coordinate 12,180 of APFE030176626.1, forward strand.
CATGGATAAAACACCTAGCAAACAATGTATTGATGAAGTGAAGATGATAAGGAACAGGAGGTTCCCTCTTAGAAAGAAAGAAGATTTAAAAAATGGAGAAGAAATAGCAGCAGTGACACAAGAGGCTTTCCAAAGCGAACCAAAAGATGAAAATTGGTTGTGGCACTTGAGATTTGGACATCTCAACTTTGGAGGTCTTAACTTGTTGAATAGAAAAGGAATGGTAAGAGGATTACCATTGATAGAGAAACTAGACAGCCTTTGTGAAGGTTGTATCTTGGGGAAACAACACAGAGAAAGTTTTCCCTCAGGGAAAAGCATAAGAGAAAAAACACCCTTAGAGATTGTCCACTCAGATTTATGTGGACCGATGCAAACTCCATCACTTGCAGGCAACCACTATATGGTAACATTTATTGATGATTTTATTAGAAAAACTTGGGTTCATTTCCTGAAGAACAAAAGTGAAGTGTTTGAAAGATTTTGCAATTTCAAAGCACTTGTAGAAAACCAAAGTGGGCTGCATATAAAAGTTCTAAGAACTGGTAGAGGAGGTGAGTATATATCCAAAGAATTTCTACGTTTTTGTAGAGAAAATGGAATTCATAAGCAGTTTACCACTAGGTACACTCCACAGCAAAATGGAGTTGTCGAAAGGAAGAATAGGACAATCATGGATATGGCGAGGAGTATGTTAAAGGCAAAGCATTTGCCAAATGATTATTGGGCTGAAGCTGTACATTGTGCAGCGTAAATTTTGAATAGATGCCCTACAAAAGCAGTCATGAACAAAGTGCTGGAAGAAGCATGGAGTGGAACAAAGCAAGGAGTCACCCACATGAAAGTTTTTGGATGTGTGGCTTATGCACACATTCCAGGTCAACTAAGGAAGAAGTTGGATAGCAAAGGGGAGAAATGTATTTTCATTGGATACAGTGAGGAATCCAAAGCTTATAGGTTGTGTAACCCATCCACCAAAAAGCTTATTGTGAGTAGAGATGTTTCGTTCATTGAGGAGGAAGCTTGGGATGGAAGCATAGAGAAAACAATGAATGTTAAAAACTCTTTGTCACATGATGAAGATGATGAGGAGATGGCTGAAATACATCCCCAAACTTCAACACCAACAAAAGGGAAGCAAGAGACACCCTTGAGGAGAAATGAAAGTGCTTCTCCAAGCACACCACAAGGAGGAAATTCAAGCGCTTCTTCAAACACTTGTACACCAAATGAAAGAGGTAATACGTTCAGAAATTTAAGTGACATTTATGAACAAGAGGCAAAAAATGAAGGTATGAACTCTTTGTTTGCTTTATATTGTCATGTTGACCACCCTGTTCATTTTGAAGAAGCAATTAATGATAGGCAATGGATAGAAGCTATGGATGAGGAGATCAATGCGATAGAAAGAAACAAGATAGGGGATTTAGTTGAACTACCAAGAGGAAAAGAAGTCATTGGAGTTAAATGGGTCTACAAGACCAAGAGTAATGCTGAAGGCAAAATAGAAAGACAGAAGGCAAGAATTTTTGTCAAAGGATATAAGCAGCAGCATGGGAGAGACTATGCGGAAACTTTCGCACTGGTTGCTAGAATGGAGACTGTGAGAGCAGCGTTGTTCTTAACAACGCAAAACAAGTGGAAAGTTTACCAAATGGACGTGAAGTCAACATTCCTAAATGGAGTGTTAATGGAAGAGGTTTACATTGAACAACCTCTAGGCTATGAAAAGAAAGGCCAAGAGCACAAAGTGTGCAGATTGAAGAAAGCTCTTTATAGGCTGAAGCAAGCACCAAGAGCGTGGTACAGTAGGATATATTCCTATCTACTGGAAAATGGATTTGAAACATGTGAGGGAGAACCCACCCTCTACATCAAAGAAAAGGATGGTAAAATACTAATTGTTGTGTTATATGTTGATGATGTTATTTTCACAGGTAATGATGATTATCATATTGAAAATTTCAAAACAGTCATGAAAGAAGAATTTGAAATGACTGACATGGGTTTGTTGAAATACTTCTTAGGAATAGAAGTAGAACAAAATGGAAATGGGATTTTTAGCTCACAAGCAAAATATGTTAATGAAGTGTTGGAAAGATTTAATATGCAGGAGAGCAAAGCAGCAATCACTCCCACAGTGATGGGATTAAAACTTAGCAAAGAGGACAACAACAAGTATTTTGATCCTAGTTTGTACAAGAGCATAGTTGGCAGCCTCATGTACTTCACTGCAACTAGGCTGAATATAATGCATGCTTTTAGTTTGATTTCCAGATTCATGGAGAGGCCAAAAGAAGCACATTGGCAGGCAGCAAAAAGGATTCTGAGGTATGTTAAAGGTACTAAGAGGTTTGGCATTTTATATACTGCTTCAGAATGTTCAGATTTAATTGGATACATTGATAGTGATTGGGCTGGAAGTGTAGATGATTGGAAAAGCACATCTGGTTATGTTTTTCACATGGGTTCAGGAGACATTTCATGGGCTTCTAAAAAACAACCTATTGTAGCATTGTCTACAACAGAGGTAGAATATGTGGCAGCTACAACAACGGTGTGTCAAGCAATTTGGATGAGAAGGAGGTTAAGGAGTTTATGCTAAGAGCAAGCAAAAGGAACTGTGATTTTTTGTGACAATAGCTCAGCTATTGCATTATCCAAGAATTCTGTGTTTCATAAGAGAATGAAACACATTGACACAAAGTTTCATTACATCACGGAATTGGTAAACAATGGAGAAATTGTTTTAGAACACTGCAGAACTCAGGAGCAGGTTGCAGATATTCTGACCAAACCATTGGGGCAGAAAATTTTTGAGTTTTTGAGGAAACTTCTAGGTATGACTGATAACCCAGCAGTTGAAATTAAAGGGGAGTGTTGAAATGTTACTTTCAACTGCAGCATCAAAACCGTCAATTCCCCTCACCGCTTTTTCTTGAATGGTGGTATTTCTCTAAGGGCAGTGACCACACTCATCAGCTGACATGTGCCCTGAGCAGTTTGCAAATACAACTTTCCCCGGCGTGTAAAGTTTGTATGGCTTGACCGTGCGATATTGCCATGCGATATGGTGGCGGTGGCATGCTTTTTTGTTATTGGGAGGACCTCCGGACCCAAAAGATCTAATGTGCATTGGATAACAGTGGGTGTAATAGCTGCTATGATTGGATTAATGATAGTCATAGGCCTTTGTAAGTGGAACGTCTTCTCTCATCGAAGATCTACGGAATGGATCTCTTGAACCAGAGGTGAAGGACGAGAAATTATTTATCGCCATGTGAAATAATTAATGAAAATTTACTGCGGTTGGTAAATGTAGGTGAAGAATTTATTTTTATTGTTTTTAATTCGCGGTAGTCATTTTTCTTATGATACAAGTAAAAATGTAATGTTTTTTTTTTTTTTTTTTTTTTAATGTTATGCAATGTAATATGCAACAGCGCGTAAGCAAGAAGTGAAAGAAAAAAAATTACACAGTAGTGTTAATTTTTCAAGTAGAGACAGAGTGGAATTTTTTTTGGAATTGCATCTGAAGCGTTCTTATGGTAATCCCTTTGTTAGAGGAAGACATTTTTTTTGTAACAGTCAGTATTGTTAATGAATACAAGTTTTTTTTGTGTGCATATGTGAAACTCTGTCTTCAAGAAACAATTTTTAGTTTCTCTGTGTTAAGAAACAGAGCATTATTCTCTGTTCGTTTTTATTTTGGAATTATCAGAAATTCCCAACAATTCGATTGATTGAAATCAAAGCCCACCAATTTTTGTTGAGATCGAGATGTGAATCAACAGATGCTCGTAATAAAGATAATGATGCTCGGGAGATTCTGATCCTATTGTTCAAGAGATACAACTATCCCACTAAGTATAACTTCCAGTTTTAAAAAAGTGCAATAAGGCAGAAATAACTTTCATTCAACAAACATATATATAAGAAAAATCTTCAATATTTCAGAGGTGTCTTACGTCTCTTCATTTATCAACATTGGCACTATCGTTAAGGAAAGACAATCATATTTTTCATACACATAACATTATAGCTGGAAACAGAGTTGTGATTTTTGAGGGTAAATGAACCCTTGACATTGTTTCCTTAAACTTCAAAAATTTTTACGAGTTGCTTAGTCCACTCATCATCGACTTTCACTAAACGCATCTACCCACTACTTTGTTAAATTGACCTCATGAATCTTTGTAGTTAACCAAATCTTTCCATCAATGAAGTATTGCTAATAATGACTTGTATTATGTGAAGATGTAGAGGATGGTTTACCATCCTCCATACAACCCATCCTCTACACACTTTCAGATTGCAAAGCTTCACTCATAACACGAATTGCTTAAGAATGTGCACTGTGTTGTATAGGCTAGTAGTGCAGATTGCAAAGCTTCACTCGTGACATGAATTTCTTAAGAATGTGCACCATGTTGTATAGGTTAGTAGTGCAGATTGGAAAGCTTCACTCATGACATGACTGGCCTAAGAATGTGCACCGTGTTGTATAAGTTAGTAGCATGTTAACAATACACGTGTCATCCATATCACTGTTTGTGTATTTGAAAACCATGTAGGTGGATGGAAGCAAAGATCTTCCTCAATTTTAATTTCAACAAAATGACAAGGTTGAGAGTTCCTCTTTGTGATCATGAACAATTTTCCACTTTCCATAGTGCTTTTACTTTCTTTTTCTCCTACTAATGCCATTTTTCTATGGTGATTACAAAGTCAGAGCACACTATTTTTTTGTTTGTTAATATTCTATAGTATCTTCTCGCAACTCAACTCACACCATGTCAATGATAACGTCAAATGCTCCATTGAATAAAATACTTGTCAGTTTGCTGAAAGCTAAAAAATTCATATTTTCTTTGAGATTCAAATTTCACTCGGAAGAATCTTCAGATAATTGAGCTAGCTAGAGAATTAAAATATTCATATTCACCCAGCATGAGAAACTAAAGGTTTCATGCTTTTTTTTTGCTCTTATGGAAAAGTTTTAAATAGAGAATTCAATTTTAAGATTAGTACAGTGTGCAGTTTAGTCATAAATTTAATAAGAATTGTCAAAGAGACAAATTCACATGTTTATTATTCGACATGCTTGATGATGTCCTTCCATAATATATAATTCAATAAATGATTCAATAACTGATCATACTATTTTTTCTCTGTTCCGGACCAGCGTAGGCCATGTTTTACATATTTATCAAGAAAAGGACCAACATGGAAGCCTCACTAGTATAACCTTTGATATATCCCTGAACATATATTTGAATGTATGTGGATATGCATTTTATTTTTGAAATTGAGCAAAATCAATAAACAAATTAATTCCAATTGGTTTTATTGGTTTCCATCAATTTTGGCCTGATCTCCTTGTGGGAGGATCGAGGTTGCTTTTCCTCTTCAACATTGACCCAACTGGGTCTGGTTCTATGGTTAGGGCTTTTAGCGGGCTTTGAGATAGGGTGGGATTAATTTGCATCCATTTGGAGTGAGTTGTTTAACCACGCATGTGTTGAGGAGATGGGGCTTTGGTGACCTCTCGGGTGTGATTTGGGGAGCTCTTAGGCAAGGGGAGAGGGGCACTCTTTTGTTTCTTGTCTCAAGCAATGATGAATTTATTGAAACAATGCATATTTTTAATTGAACCCACTGCTATGGAATTTGTAATAACCCCAGGTTAAAAATCCATGTAATAAAGTTAATAAAGCCAAAATAAGACCAAGGTCATAGGATACGTATTCTAAGTTGAATGTTGGGAAACACATCCTAGTGGGTGTTCATTTGGTTTATTATGGCTAAGAGAAATTGGAAAAAGGCAATGAAAAAGGCTTCAGAAAGGCAAGAGAGAGAATTTTTGGCATTTTGTTTATGAAAATGAAAGAAATTAGGAGAAAAGGAAGGTGAAATGTCATAGGTGGCATGTGAGGAGAAAAATTAATTGAAATTGAAGAAAATAGAGGCCTCATTAATAAAAAGGCCTCTGAGGACCAGTTCACAACTTTTGTCAATTTTAACCTTTTTCCAGTTCAGTTTTGGAGCCCTCTCTATTCTCTCTACTCTCTCATACTCTTGCACACTTAGAGCATTCTTGGAGAACTCTAGCAATGGAAAAAATAAGGAAAAGGAAGGACAATGAGGCAAAGAGGGAAGCAAAGATCAACCAACGAAGAGTTGGATCAAGTGGCTACAGTCGGATTACTTGCAATTAGTGAGTTGCATGTATGATTTCCTTGCTAATTTTGGCATGAACGAAATATAGAAGTGTGTATTTGGTTTTCTTTTTGTCATTGACATGCGTTTTACTAGGTGTGACAATGGTTTTCAGTCTTTCCCTGTCATTTCTCGATAACCATGGTGTGATGGGGTTTCTCTTACTAGGTTGAGTTGGATCGTCAGATGGTTTCGAAACTGAGTGGGTGGTCTCAGGAAAAATCACAAGGCTCAGGAATCCCTGGACCTGTAAAGGTGATATTTCAGTAAAGCTTGGTTATGTATACCTTGTTTGGGCCTAAGAACCATTAACAAATAAATGGTGGGATATACAGTAAATCCTAAAGTATGGAGATGGAAAAATTCCTCATGGTTTAGGTGGACAGATCCAGAGGCATTCATGCTTGTATAGGCCTAGTTATCCATGGAATGGTATATGCTGGGATTACGGTAAAGCCTGGTAGTGTATATTTCTTTTTTGGCCTAATAATTTCTTGGAGGGATATGCAGTAAAGCCTAGTTGTATTGGTGCTTGCTTCGGGCCTAGAAATCCTTGCTCGGTTTTGGAAGAATATGTGGTAAAGCCCGAGAAGCATGGTTGATTTAGTTGTAAGTCACACATTCATGCTTGGAATATGCATGAGGGTGATTAGATGAAAAGATGATTTGGTTCAGACCAATCTATGTTCTAGTGGTAAGTGGAAGTCCATGACTTGGTTGGCTTTTGCATATTAATAATAAGAATATTTTCTCTTGAGTTTTATGAGTAAATATGCTTGTTACTATGTGATTTTCATGGTTGTTCTAACATTGTTAATATCTTGGTTATATGTTGGTTATAAGCATGGTTTATGGCAGACTTTGGTTTTAGATCTCATCATGTTTGGTAATTGAAATGTTAATGAATGTATAACCTAATAAATGATAATGCCACTATTATGAGAGGAAATCAAACCTTCTTGATGAATCTCAGATAAGTATGAGTTCCCTATGTTCAGATGTGTTTATATGACTTGCACATTACATGTTTATGATGTGTTTGACAAAATGACTGTCATGGTTAGGATGAGTATGATCAATTATTTTTTCAAGTTTTGAATTAGATTCCCTGTCTTCTTATTATTTATCATTTCTTAGAATTTCATCAAGTTCTCAGTAGAGGCCTGAGTCCTAGCCCTAAAAATGTGGCTCATATTTCAGGGTCGTTGGCAGATAACTTCTTGGAAAATACTGCAGTCACATGGATGCCTGGATGTGAGAGCAACTGAAGACTTTCAGTTGCATGTAGGGCTTATAAAGTTGGGGTTTAGGTCAGTAAAAAGAATGTTAACTCAATGGTTGGGCACCTGGAGTGGTTGGTTAGCTCTAGGGGTCCTTTAGCTCCTAAGGAAGGTTAGTTTGGTTTTTGGTGTAATGCCTCCACTTCCTTAACTGTAAATGGGGAGTTGAATCATATAAAAATAACTCTTCATCACATATTTACCTTGGTGGCCTAGTTAGCTTGGGTAAATGTGGGAGGAGGGTGTTACAAAGTGGTATTAGTGTGGGTTTCATTCTCTTTGGGTGATATCTGATACCACAGAGAGGTATAAGAGTATGGTTCACCCTTTGGACTAGATAAGCGGTATGTGGTTGTCATGTATGCATGTAGGTTGTATATGTGCTTGATGTGTATGTATGGTGATGACCATTGTTACAGTTGTGTTGTCATATAGAAGTTGATGACATTGTTGTTAGGATGTGTTTGTCATGAATGCATGTCAGTTGAATATGCATTTTTTGTCTGTCTATTGTCTATGTCGATGTTTGCATGAATTTCCAGGGTTATATTTTTCATGGATAGTAACTGAATAATGACTGAGATGATTTTAATATATTGCTATGATTAGACATGTATCATGATAATCTGGTTGATCTTGCATACGAGATATCCTCCCTTGAACTATACTTTGGTACGTTGACTATGTTTATATTTTGGTTTAGCTCACATGATATGCATGTAGGAAGAAGAAAAAATACAAATAGCATGAAGGTAGGCTACACTTCACAAGATTCTCCCTATAGATAAGATGAGTAGCATGGTTATGGCTATTCTCCTAGCATAATAGACACATTGAGAAGTTTGAAGGTAGAAATAAGAAGTTGCAAAGTCGATAATGCCATAATCATTCAGGCACAAGAGAAACAAGAAAATATTAAAGCAATTATCCTTCAGAGTTTGTCAGATTTTCAAAGACAGTGACCACTTAGGATCAACCATGGGCTGGAGGATAGGACTAATGGGGCATATGGGGATTTTTCTCATGGTGGGTACAAGTCGAATAAGGATGATTCCGTAAGGGATGGCAGATTCTTGGACACACCTAATGGGAGAAGCAATTGGCATGGGCATTATTCTAGTTTTGGTTTAGACAAGTACCATGGTCATCATCATTATCATATTTATAGGAGAAATGACAAGGTATTTGCTAGATGAGGTCAAGAAAGCCAAGCTGCCTACCTTTGATGGGGATTTGAAGAAGTCGGAAGATGTAGAGGCATGGTTACTCGAGATGAAGGAGTTCTTTGATATGCATGATTACAAAGATAATATGAAGGTTGTTGGGTGTGTATTATATTCTTTCCACGACTAGTCACACGTGCGGGCGGCGAGGGGAACCCATCCTATTCGTTGCATCAGGTGTAATAGGGGGGTCACATGGTGGCAGTAGCTCTCCTGCATAGGTTCTGGGGCAGTGCCCTGAGAATTTTTTTTCCTATATATATGCAGACCTAACGATGGGGGTGGACCCAAATATGGTGGGCAGACCTACCCATGGTTTCGTGCATGGGTAAATTTGCACATGGTTTTGTGCATGATGGTTTTCTGTGCATGGTATTTTGTAAATCGAGAGAAGGGAACTAGGGTTATGTTATAATCTAGGGTTAATTGGTTGGGGTTTATGAATGCTTCAACATGTATATATATGTATTGTAACATTGAAAGGAAAATAATGAAAAATTAATCTGGTAGTCTTGGTTCTGGAATCCAAGGGAAAATCTCTGTGTATTTGCTTTATGTTCTCGCCATTGTATATATTTTTGTTTTAAGGATTTGTTTGTAGGTAATTGTTGAACAACGTTAAAACATACATTTGGTATCATATTTGTTTTGGCTTCAAGGGGATGCCTTTGTTGCTGAGGGGTTTTGCTCGGGCCTATGGTAGACCCTATTCAGTAAGCAATCTACGGGATCGATTCTTGTAGTGAAAGAAGATGGAAAGCAGTGGAAAGATAGAGATCAAGAAATTTAATGGTCAAATTTTGAGTTGTGGAAGCTCAAGATAAATGATTTGCTATGTCAGAAAATTAAATATTACAAAGCAATGGAACACATAAAATATTGTAGAAACGCAAACACTAAAAACACATAAAATAAGAGACACAGATATAGATGGTTCACCCAATTTGGGCTACATCCACAAAGAACCAATCAGTCCTTCCCTTATATTATGCAACAAAATGAAGAGATACAACCTACAGAAAATCCGCTATAATTTCCTCTTTGCACTCACACAATCCTCTCTCTTTTGTCACTCAAAATACCCATCTACATAGAAACAATAAAATTCCCTCATATATAGCAAGGGGTTGTCTTTTAGGGGAAAATACCCTAAATTAAACATAACTTATACGGACTAATGAACAACTCAAATTGACTAGAAAATTACAACATTTTACAAGGCAATTTCACATCTATTTTTAGCTTCAAGAGTGATTCCCCCAAACCCTTGCCAGGGGGCGACTCATAAAATCTTTGTCACCCACCCTTATACCCCCTGGTGACAATTAAATGATGGGAAAAGTTGCCACCCCATTATGAGCTGGGGTCCAACGTGGCAATACCTCTAAAGAAAGAAGATAATCAAGCTCCACACCCAACATGTTGGTTGAAAAAATATGAGTGGATCATAGTAGATCCAGGTATTAAACCAACGACAATGCCAACAGAAGACTGGGCGAAGTTGGATCAGAAGGCAAAGAGCACAATAATGTAGTGTATCTCAAATTCAATATTGTTGATTGTATCAAGGGAAACAATGGTAAAGGATTTGTGGGTTAAGTTAGGGACTTTGTAGCAATTTATGTCTCTGGTGAACAAATTATTCCTATAGAAAAAGTTGTATAACTTGAGGATGAAGGATGGAGACTTGGTGAGAGAGCATATGAACACCTTTAATACTGTGATAAGCCAAATGTTATCTTTTGATATAAAAATTTCAGATGCAGATAAGTGCATAAGTTTGTTGTGTTCTCTGCCAAATTCAAGGATATTTTGGTTGTTGCTATAGGTAGCAGTACAACTACCTTGAAGTTTGATGAAGTAGTCTCATCCTTGTTGTTGGAGGAGATTAGACAGAAACATTGGACAGCCATAATGGAGATTCCTTTTCTATACGAGGAACGTCCTATAATAGAAAAAAAAAAAAAGTCCTCGAGTGAGAGATTTAAATCTAGAGGGGGATCTAAATCTATAAGAAAACCTGTAAAGGTATGTTAGAAATGCGGAAAGGAAGGGCGCTACAAAAATGATTGCACATCTAAAGCTCCTGAGAAAGGAAATGGATATGATGATTCTTATTTTGTAGAGGCAAAAACCACCTTAGATGAAGGTGGGGATGTGTACTTTTATTCTTCTTTAAGTACACATGTAGATCATGAGGCATGGTTGATTGACTCAGGTGCAACCTTTCACTTCACTCCCAATAGGTAGTGGGTCTGCAAGTATGAGAAGTATGATGGTGGTGATGTCTTCTTAGGGGATGATAGGAAGTTCAGAATCATTGGATGCGTAAAAGTCAAGCTGAAGTGCAAGGTGGAAGGATTAGAACACTTCCTAGTGTTTTACATATTCTTGCATTGGCCACAAATCTAATTTCTATAAGCATGATGGATGATGCAGGTTTAAAAATAGTGTTCAAGAAAGATACCCATAATATGGTTTGGGGAGCACTGGTATTGATGTGGGGAGTTTGGTTTGGAACTTTGTACAAGCTTCTAGCTAACACTATTATTGATGGGTGCAACAGTTCTATGGTTCCTAAAAGTGGAGAAGAAGATCTAGTGGTCTATGGAAAAAAGACCATGTTATGGCATCAAAAGCTTGGACATATTGGTGAGAAGGGCCTTCAAATACTGCATGGTAATGCTATGGTAGAAGGTATGCCTAATTTCTCTGTAGATTTAGATTTATGTGAACATTATGCATATGGGAATAAGAATCACATGAGTTTCCCCTCCGGTGCTAAGAGGGAAAGAGGGATAGTAGAGCTTGTGCACAGTGATGTGCTTGTATTTGTGTCGGTTCCATCAATGAGTAAGTCTGTGTACTATGTCTCCTTTATGGATGACTTCTCAAGGAATAGATGGATATATTTCCTCAGGAAGAAATTTGAAGTATTTGACAGGTTTAAAGATTTCAAGGCTTTGGTGGAAAATCAAACAGAAATTTAATGACCAAAAGTACCAGCTATGGAAGATGCAGATGAAAGATTATTTGTATCAGAAATATATGTACCTACCATTGAGTAGAAAGACAAAGAAGCCAATTAGTATGGAAAACATGTCGGTAGCCTTTAACATTTCAATGGAAATGACAATAGAGGGTTTAATGCTGACATTGACTAAACTATATGAAAAATCCTTAGCCTCAAAAAAGATATTTATTATGAAGCATTTATTTAATATGAAGATGTCATAAGGTGGATCTATTGATGATCATTTAAATGAATTTAATACAGTCTAGTTAGTTAAGTTCTGTAGGGGTAAATTTGATGATGAAGTTAAGGCTTTGTTATTTCTTGTCTCATTGCCAAAAAGTTGGAGTGACTAAGTTATGGACATTAGTAACTCTGTCTCTGGATCTAGTAATTTAAAGTTTGATGATGTTGTCAGTGCCATCCTTATTGAGGAAATGCGATGGAAAAGCTCCAGTGAGACATCAGGTAATTCTTTGACTGCAGAGACTAGGGGAAAAATGGAAAGAGGAAACAGCCTAGGATATCACAGTAAGTCAAGAAGAGACATATCCATGTCCAGATCAGGGATAGTGTTGTGGAAATGCGGGAAGAAAGGACACCTGAAGGAAGATTGTAAGTCTCGGAATGGAAAAGGATACACACAACAAGAAAACAATCATGAATCAAATGTGGCAGGTGATGTGTTGCAAGATACATTGATTTTTTCATTAGAAAATATTATTGATACATTGGTGGTAGATTTAGGGGCCTCATTCCATGCCACACCGGAGGTAGATTTAGGGCCCTCATTCCATGCCACACCGGATAGAAAATATTTTCATGACTATGTCCAAGGATATTTTTGACAGGTTCGTCCAGGTGATGATAAACCTTGTAAAATTGTTGGAATGGGTAAGGTTTTTATAAAATAGCAGAATGGAAACCAAAGGCTATTGAAGGAGATAAGGCATGTACCAGATCTAAAGAAAAATCTAATTTCAACAGGGCAGTTAAATAGTGAAAGTTGTGTAACTACATTTATAGACAAAAATTGGAAGGTCACTAAAGGAGCCCTGGTAATAGAAAAAGGAGAAGAGTTTCGTAGATTGTATTTATGCAACGGTATTTCTAATTATATTAATTCTTTAACTTCCATAGGAGTAGATACAAGATTGTGGCATCACAAGTTTGAAGCATGTTGATTTGGATTTCTGTGAAAATTGTGTTTGTGGAAAACAAAAGAGAGCCAAATTTCTTAGAGTTGGGAAAGAAAAGAAAAGTGAAAAATTAGAGCTTGTGCATACAGATGTATGGGGAGCTACTCAAGTATCATCGCTCAATGGATCTCGCTATTATGTTACTTTTATTGATGATGCAACCGAGAAAACGTGGATTTATTGTATTTGAAATAACTCTGATGTATTTTATACTTTCAAGAAATGGAAAGTTATGGTTGAAAATGAGACAGGAAATTTGAAGTGTCTCATAGCAGACAATGGAGGTGAATATTGCAACAAAGAGTTTGATAAGTATTATTCAGAGCATGGAATTCACAAAGAAAATACAATTCCAGGAAGACCACAGGAAAATTATGTGTTAGAAAGGATGAACGAAACAATCATGGAGCGCGCAAGGTGCATGAGATTGCATGCATGATTGCCTTTACAATTTTGGGCAGATGTTGCAGATTTTATTGTTTGTCTAACAAACAAAGGGCCTTCAATTTCCTTAGATGATGGTATTCTAGAGGAGGCATGGACAGGTAAAAAGTTAAACTACTCATTTTTAAGGAATTTTGGTTGTGACACCTTTATCCACATTAATAAAGAAAATAGAACAAAGCCTGAGGAAAAATCAAGGAAATGCACCTTTATTGGATATGGTGTTAATTATTTTGGTTATTTCTTACATGATTATGAAAATCACAAAATCATTAGGAGTGGAGATGTCATATCAATGAAAGTGTCTTTTATAAGGATCATATGCACGAAGAGAAATAGGAAAAAGAAAACAGAGAATACACAACGCTTGGTGAGATCATAACAAAAGTAAAGGTGCTTGAAAATCATAATGATCAACAACCACAGAAACAATGACAACCACAACAACAATAGTGTTATACGAAATTTATACCTACAGATAAGTATATCTTCCCTAAGTGTGTAGTTACACTTAGAACAACTGAAGTAAATATGTTTAACCTTTTCCTACAATAAACATATAAGATAAAAGAACCTACTTGTGATCCTTTGCTTCCTTTGATCTCCTTTGAGTTGCTCCCATCACTCTCGCTCAAAATGAATTCACTCAATTGGTACCTGCCAACATAAATAGAAGATGAAAACAATCAAAGCATATTATCTATTTATTGTAAACAAATGGAATCGACAACATTTGAACATACATTCATCATAGATATAGAAAAAAGTGTGGGAAAAGGAACAAACAACTTTATTGATTGATAGAAGGAGAAGTTACAACCAATGTGGTTTGATCTCATGTCAATCATCCAGCTTAGTCCAAGCCCTCAACACACCAATAGCAACATCAATTCAACAACATAACATTACTTGACAATGATTTCAAGTCAATATACTCAGGAGGAATATACACAGGATCCAATGAAAATTTTGAGGATTCTCACTCAACGTAGGCTTGAGTGGGTTTAGGTTCTCTAAAACATAGCCTTGAATGGGGTTATCTGCTCTACAAATCACTTAACCCTGACCAGGGTTGCACTGGTGACCCAAGGAAGCACTCCAGCAGGGTCTGAAGTCAGGAAACTCTCATGGTTGAAAGCACTCAATGAGGTGGCATGTCTAGGGCATGTAGCAACTGAATTAGGTTTGATAGACCTTGTTTACACTGATTTGATCATCGGGAGTGATGTGCCCAAATAGACCTGTAACAAATAGGCACCTCAAACAGTTGAATGTGGTGTTATAAAATCTACTAGAATAAGTAGACCCCCTAAACGATACTCTCCTTCATTATATTATGTATTTTTGATTGATTATAGTGAACCATATTGTTATGAATAAGCAATGCAAGTAGAAACTAGGAAGAAGTGGGAGCTAACCATGAAAGAAGAGATGGGCTCCTTGGTACATAACCAGAATTGGGACTTAGTCAAGTTTCCTGCATGTAAAACAACATTGTAGAATAAATGGGTTTATAGGTTGAAGGAAGAAGATTGAGGTAGAAAAATGTATAAAGATAGACTTTTGGTTAAGGGGCTTGCAGAGAAGAAAGATATAGGATTTGATAAAAAGAATTATCCTGTTGTCAAAATGACTTCAATTAGAAGTATTTTAAGTCTAGTAGTAGTACGAGATTTGCATCTTGACCAGTTAGACGTAAATATGGTTTTTCTCCATGGGGTTTTGGAGGAAGAGATGTATATGCAACAACCACAAGGATATGAGCTCAAAGGGAAGGAAAAACTAGTTTGCAGGTTGAAGAAGAGGTTGTATGGCCTAAAGCAAGCTCCAAGATAGTGGTATCTAAAATTTGATAGTTTATGTTTGAACACGGTTATACTAGATGTCACTCTAATCATTGTGTTTATCTCAAAAGGAAAAATGATGGAGGCTATATTATATTGTTATTGTATGTAGATGACATGCTTTTTACAGGGTCTAACATGCAAGAAATAAATGTGTTCAAAGGATAATTGGAAAATTCATTTGCAATGAAGGATTTGGGTGATTCAAGACAAATCCTTAGTATGAGAATAACTAGAGACATGAAAAATTGCAAATTAACATTGTCTTAGAATGAGTACATACAAAAGGTGTTGGAAAGATTTAATATGTAGAATGAAAAACCAATTAGTACACCTTTGGTTATCGATTTCAAACTAAGTAAGGATATGTGTCCGAAGACTCAAGAAGAGATGGATTATACATCTAAATTTCCATATGCATCAACAATTGGAAGCTTAATGTATGTAATGGTTTGCACAACGCTCATATTGCACATGCAGTGGGAGTTGTAAGAAGGTACATGAAAAGTCTAGGAAAAGAACATTGGATGGTAGTAAATTGGATTCTCAGGTATTTGAGAGGTAACACAAATCAAGAATTATGCTTTGGTGGTTCGAACATTTCTCTATAGGGATATGTTGATGCAAATATGGTAGGTGATAGAGATAATAGGAGGAGCACCACAAGGTTTGTGTTTACTGTAGGTGGAACAACTGTCAGTTGGGTTTTAAAAATGTAAATTTTTGTTGCACTTTGAATGATAGAAGTGGAGAATGTTGCTACTATAGAGGCTAGTAAAGAAATGATTTGGTTGCAAAGGTTTATCCATGAATTGGGTAAGAAGAAGGAGATGGGAAGGTTATAAAATGATAGCTAGAGTGTCATTCATCTTGAAAGGAACTCATTATTTCATTCCAAGACTAAACATATACAAGTCAAGTACCATTTCATATGGTCAGTGTTGGAAGATGGACAGTTGAAGCTGGAAAAGATACACACTAGCCACAATCCTGTAGATATGTTAACAAAATTTGTAACCAGGGAGAAACTTAAGATTCTACTCAGTTTCAATTGGTCTTCAATGATGATGATGAATATGAGAAACATCTAGGTTTAAAGTGGAAGAATTGTCCAAAAAATGAATCAGCGGTGGAGTTTCTATAATCAGTCTCCAAGTGAGATATTTTTGTGTATGGAGCTTGATTATATTCTTTATTCAAAGGTATCTCCGCATTGGACTCCATTTCCTAATGGGGTGGCAACACCACTCGTTTAATCGCCATTAGGGGGGTCCAGGGGGGAGTGACGATGATTTTATGAGTTTGACCCTAGTGGGGGTTTAGAGGGATGATCTAACAGTAGAAGTTATGTTAATTTAGGTTTTTTTTGCCTTAGAAGCCAACCTCTCGCTATATACGAGGGAATTGTATTGCAGCTGTGTATATATGTATTCTAAGTGAGAAAGAGAGAGGAGACTGTGTGAGATCTAGGAGGAAATTACAACGGATTTTTTGTATGTTGTATCTCTTCATTTTGATGGATAATATAAAATGAAGGACCAACTGTTTCTCCATGGATGTATCCCAAATTAGGTGAACCATGTATATCTATGTCTCTCTTGTTTTATGCGTTTTCTGTGTTTATGTTTCTACAATATTTTATGTGTTCCATTGCTATGTAATATATATAATTTTATAATAGTATGCAGGTTAAAAAAGTCTCTGTATGGGTTAAAACAATCACCAAAGGCGTGGTATTATAAATTTGATACATATTTATGGGGACTTGGCTTCACCAAAAGCAAAGCATATCACTGTGTGTATTTTAAATTAATTGGTGACCGTGTTATTTATTTGTTCTTGTATGTGGATGATATGTTGCTGATTGGAAATGACAAAGAAATTATCCAAGATTTGAAGACCCAATTGACCTCCAAATTTTACATGAAGGATCTTGGTGCCGAAAACTATATTTTGGGCATGGAAATTAAATAATATTGAGCAAAGAGGAAGCTTTGGTTAAACTAGAGGAAGTATGTCATGACAATACTACAGAGGTTTAATATGAAGGATAGTAAACCATTGAAGGTTCCTATTCATGTAGGTGTAAAATTGTCTGCTTAATAGTGTTCCAAGGCACAAGAAGAGGAAGAGGACATGTCCTCTATTTCATATGAAAGTGTAGTCGGTAGCCTAATGTATGAAATGGTCTATAATAGACTAGATATTGCACATGCACTAGGAGCATTGAGCAAGTTTATGTAAAAACTAGGGAAGGAGCATTGGACAATAGTGAAGCGAGTTTTCAAGTATATGTGTGGCACTAGTGACTATGGTCTGTGTTAGCAAGGAAGACTAGGATTGCATAGAGTTTTGGACATCCTTGGTGTTATTGATTTAAACAAGGCTTGAGATCTAGATCAAAGAAAATCTACAAGTGGGTATGAGTTTAACCTATTTGGAGGAGCAATCAGCTAGACAAGCAACATACATTCTATAGTGGAACTTTCAACTATAGAGGTAAAATAAATGGAACCCACTCATGCAAGCAAGGAAGCAATTTGGTTGCAGAGATTGTGTTCAAGTGTGTTTTTAGTACATCGAGCTATAAGGATAGACTATGACAGCCAAAGTGAAATTTTCTTGGCAAATAATCTTGCTTCTCATTCAAAGATAAAGCACATTAATGTTCAGTATCACTTTGTGAGGAATATAGTTGGGGAAAAAGGTTTTGTTGGTAAAGGTGGATACTTTGAAGAATATTGCAGATGTATTGACAAAGTCTGTGAGCACTGAGAA
Source organism: Pinus taeda (assembly GCA_000404065.3). Classification (NCBI taxonomy): domain Eukaryota; kingdom Viridiplantae; phylum Streptophyta; class Pinopsida; order Pinales; family Pinaceae; genus Pinus; species Pinus taeda. The sequence continues at coordinate 30,180 of APFE030176626.1, forward strand.
GTTTTCTTGGTGTAGAGAAACAATGGGCATTGCAGGGCTAGACCAATGACTAAGCTCTCCTGGGACCCCCTGTGTGGAAAAGAAAAAAACAAGTGGGAGAATGTAGGGTGTGTGGAGGACCCAGAGATGGGAGATGGACCTACCCATGGTTTTGTGGATGGGTTTTGCACATGGTTTTGGGCATGATGGTTTTCTTCCCATGGTATTTTGTACATCTGGTTAAGGGAACTACGCTTATGTTCTAATCCAGGGTTAATGGATTGGGGTTTATGAATGCTTTGACATGTGTGTGTGTGTGTGTGTATATATATAGTAGCATTGAAAGGAAAATAATGGAAAATCAATCTGGTAGTCCCGGTTTTGATCCAGGGGAAAATCTATGTGTATTTGTTTTATGTTCTTGCCATTGCATATTTTCTGTTTTAATAATTCATTTGTAGATAATTTTTTTACAGGGTTAAAACCTACAAAGTCCAGAATATCTATCTTCATCCTCAAAGGGAAAAAATACATCTAGTGAGAAGATGTGAAGCAGGTTAGATACATTAGGAAAAAAGAGTCGAGTTGACATGAATTCAAGAGACTTTTTAGGAATAAATATTTGTCAGAGAGGTACTATGACAGTAAAGCCAAGGAATTCTATGATCTAAATATGGGGTGGATGACAAATGAGGAGTATAAGACCACGTTCTTAGAGTTGTTGAGGTATGTACCATACCTTAAGGATGAGAAAGCCAAAGTTTAGAGATTTGTCAGTGGATTACCATTAGTATTTAAAGATCGTATTTTGTATGATGAGCCTTGGCCACTTGAAGAAGTCATTAGAGATCTAAATAATTGTTATGAGAAGTCAAAGCATAATACAAAGTCTCAAAAAGATTGGAAAGGGAAAGATAAAGCTAAGGGCAAGTGGTAGTCGAAAACAAAAAGACCTCAGGATGTAGGTGAGAAAGATAATGTTGAACCTTACAATAAGTTTAATGGATCTTATCCTGGAGAAAAATAGAACATATGTGATGGTAGGATACATTTGCAGTATTGTAAATGCAGTAAGGAGCATCTTAAGAAGGATTTCCCATAGAACCAGGGTGGTAGACCTTATATCTACTGTGCACAGGAAGCACAAAAAGTTGGGGATGTTGGGCAGAGCATTCCATGGATCTATGCAACATTAGATAGTAGGCAGTCAAATAACCAAGCATCTATTATTTATATGGATTGTAAACTTTGTGATCAAGTTATTTTTATTTTAATTGACCTTGGCTCTAAATATAGTTATCTTAATCCTAACTTGGTGGATAAATGTGGTTTGAATAAAGAAGTGCATGTAGAAGTTTGTTAGTGCAGTTGGCTACAGGTACAAAGAAAATAATTCATCATTGGATATGAGCTTGTGCATTTGACTTGAATGGTATGCCTATATCAACACATATGAATGTACTTCCATTGGGATCATATAGTATGCTTTCGAGTATGGATTCGTTGCACCTTCACAAGACCAAAGTAGATTTTTATGACAATTCTATTAAGTGCTTGGATGACAATGGGGAACAAAGAATCTTGAAGGGGAAGAAGAAGGTTACATTAGTTATAATGGTTACAACTATGAAGATGAAGCATAGTCATAGGAAAGGGTGTGTGCTATTTGCAGTACATATTTGTAGTGATAAAGGTAAGGATGTTGAGGATGCAAAGGTATTGAGTAGATGCCCATTTTTTACAGTAGTTTTAGGATGTATTTACTATGGAAATTTCAGAGTGGCTTCCTCACAGGGAAGTCGAACTTTCTATTGAGTTGGTATCAGGGGTAGCACCAACATTAGAGGCACCTTACAGGATCAACATGTTAGCCTCCGGCTGCAACAGGTTACTCATATTTCATGATTGACATTTTTACAAGCCAAATATGTCATACTTTGCATGCTCCAATGCTCCATATTTTATTAACAGTCTCCAAGCGAAGAAGGCTACTCAGAGTTCATTTAATTTCCTTCCAAATTTTTGAGAAGTTATTCCGGTATCGCCAATTTTTAGTTAAAGGGAGGTCCAAACAGCTTAATCTTGGTCTCCCTAGGTTTAAATTTCCTGTTTTAGAATATAGAGAATGTAAATCTGTCGAAACAGCTTAATCTTGGCAGATTCTTAGATAGGTAGAGAATCAAAGGAGCCCAACAGCTTAATCTGGGACCTCGGATGAAATAAGGGTAGTCTGTAGATAGGAAAGCATGAAAATAAAAAATAGAATGATGGGTTTGCAAGTCTAAGTGCATCCAAATCAAAAGAAGAAAAAATGTTAGGTAAGTAGGCTGGGTAGGTAGTTTTTGGGTTGCTGAATCCTAATTGCTGATCAGTTCCAGATTTCCAGACGTCATCTTTACTCAGGACACAATCAATAGGCAGTTCTATGCGAGAAGCTCAAAAACAGGTATAACTAACTCCCTTTCTTCTCCAATTTTCCCCCAATCATTAACTAACTTCCCCAAAAGAAGGTCAAGATCTGCTTGATACCTCTTAAGTTTCATCATTTTCATAGCATTTGCTTGGGTAAAGATCTGCTTTACTCAAAGTTGTTCCATACTCTCTCTGAAAAAGGTTCTATCCCCTTGTAACAGCCTAAGGTCTCCTGAACTTAGCGCTTCCTTACCATCTCCATATTAACTACTCACATTATTATTTAGCTCCCTATATTTTCCCATCCCCCTACTAATATTATGTAGATCATCCTCTATATAAATATCCCTCCCCCTGGTTGAAAAATAACCATAAGTACCCCTGGGAATTGCTCAGTTTACCTGAAACTTAGCAAGAACCCTCATGCTGCCCCTTCGAACCATCTTCCAAATACAATGGACTCCTTCCAGAGTATAGAATTCCTTTTCAAGTTATCGGACCCCTTCCAAAGCTTCAAATGCCTTTCACACCCACTTAATTACTCCTTCTGACCGCAACAAACCCCTGCTGACTTCCTTAACACTCCGCAGACCATATAAAGCCAGATCGCATCACAAGATCACAGTATCCTCTCCATGCAAGTTATGACCCATCTGTCACCACCCGACCTGATATCGTGATATCGGTGATCGGTGGTCGCAAGCGACCAAATGTCCAACTAAAACACCTTCCCGTTCCCCGCTAATGCGATATTGCGATCACATCGGAGAAGTTCATCGCATCGCTTTCAGTATCATCACCTCGCCATGTCACTTCTGTACCAGGGACCTACTGTAGGCTGACGCCATCCACCGTACTACTGACGTCACACTGACGTCAGCAGCCAGAAAGCCGAAAATTCGCGTAGGAAGAGAAATCGCACTTCGGAGCTCCAGAACAAGAAACAAAGGTAGTTTTCAATCGCTACGGGAAATAGGCCGTTTCAAGGAATCTTTGGGGAATCTTTTGATTCCTTGGACCATTGTGCGCCAAAAAAGCCCGAAAATCGCCCGATCGTGCCAAATTGATCCGGTTTAAAGACAGCAGAGGATCAATGACAGAGTTTAAAGTGTATCAGATCAAATCATCAGGTATCAAGCATGTCAAAGAGTATCAGTAGACGATAGAAGCCATCAATGTAGCAGCAAAGAGTATCAGTGAAAATCTTAAGCAGCGGCCCGAAGCAGGAGAACATTTAATACCTTCCAGCAGAGTCAAAGAAAGAGGGCGAAGCCACTCAAAGCCCTCAAATCATAATCATTGCACATTTAACTCACACCAGAGCATAACTACAGATCCCGAAGCACAATCATTCCAGTAGCACCGCATCAAGCCTCCAAGGACCACATTGTAGTCTTTTCTGATTCAGCTGCCTCTAGCGCAGCCAAAAGGACTTAACTGCATTTAATTCCAGCAACACTTAGATTTTTGAAGAGCTTTTCTAGCAGACCTGTTTAGGTCAATTGTAATGAATGTCTTTATGATATTTTGCTTATATATACCACCCTGAACAATGTAGTGAGGGGTTGGTTGGTTGGTAGGTTGGTTAGTTAGTGAGTCGAAGACATCGCTTAATTTTCTTCCCCCAGCAATTTCTCAAGCAGAGACCCGCACTGTAACTGTCATATTTTCCTATAATCAAAGATTCTGAAAGTGTGGATTTCGAACTACCTTGAAATGTTTCAAATGGGCCAAGGAGTGATAGGAATTCCTGTGCCTTCTAAATGATTCAAAAGTGTTTCTCTCCTCTGTTAATTTTCAGTTTAAACACCGTTCCGCCTTCTAAATTGCGAAAAAAAAATAGCTTAAGATTTGTTTCACAACACCTTAGATTCAAATTATGCATTTTTTCTATGTTTTCTCAGAAATAGCTATGAGCATGTATACTTAAATGATCTTGTTTACACTGTTTCTTTCACATATGAATGAATATTTAGGAATTCTTAACTGCTCCTAAATCACCATTCATCCATTTCTCCTCTTTTTCAGCATGATGAAATGATTCTCCTTTGCCTTTCATCCTTGATTTTCATTCCATCTTTTCAGTAGATTGATAATTGTATCCTGTGTGGCTATCCCGCTCCATAATCCCCTTGTGACCAAGAAAACGCTATGGCAAGCCTTAATCCACGACTGCACGCCCAATGGTTCGAAACTTATCACACCTTACCTTGCCTCTTTGCTTGAGATTCCTACCTTCCATCCAAACACAAACAAAACACCCCTGAGCCAAAAGCTAGCCTAAAATCATCAACAAAGTTGAATCATTAAAGAAAGAGCCCTCTCTGATTACAGGTGACCTAGAACCTACAATCCAAAGATTGGTTTGTGGTTACCTCGGCCGTATCCCTATAAGGAGCCTAGGGACAACCTGAGTGATAACATAATGGCGACCATACTGGGGACCTCCTCAAATAAATTCATTAAACCAGTCTGCAGCCCTACAGAGGAAGAAACTGACCTGTGAAGGTCTCGGTCGACCTGTGTTGTTGCGATTTTTAGAAAAATTCCCAAAAAATATATTATAAGCTGGCTCCTAAGAAGCAAACGCATAATACACGATCAAATCCTGATCCAAATAGCCAACCTGTTGTTGAAAATCCGAATTTAATTCCTAAGATCATTAGAAAACAAAAACAAAAAGAATACCAAACTGTTGCTAGTCTTGAAACAGTTCAGCCAATCGGTGTACCAACCCCTGTCAAAGTTTTATTCCGTCAACCTTGAGTTCCCCTGACTCATCACCCCCTTCTCCAAGTAGCTCCTCTACACCTCTATCTCATATTCCTACTACCACTACTACTCCTTCTACCCCGGTTATTCCTGTGATCCCCGCTGCTTTAGGCGCTCCGCTTATCCCCGCCATCATGGCTAGGTATGCGCCATTACAATTACCTGCTAATCCCGGGGCTATGCCTCAGGACTAACAATCAAAAATCACTTATTTTGATGGCACAAGCTCCTGCACCACCCTACAGCATACAAAGAAAATGCATGATTATTTCAAGAGTTATGAGATTGATGATGAGAGTGTAAGAATGAAGATTTTTGTCCAAAGTTTGACCGGTGATGTCAGAACCTGGTTTAGGGCACTTCCACCCAATTCTATAGTAAACCCGGAAGCCTTATACTAGACATTCATTAACAGATGGGAGAAAAACAAAGACCCACTACACTTACTGTCCGAGTATGATACTATCAAGAGAGGACCTGGGGAAGCTGTTCTGGATTACTGTGCCAGATTTAACAATGTTTACAATGCAATACCACCAAATTTAAGACCTCCACTTGACCTCGCGTTATACAAATTCCCGGATGGCTTCGATACCGAGATGGCATATGAATTAAGGGAAAGAGCCCCTCAAAGCCTAGCAGAAATGCAAGATGCTGCAGTGAGTGTGGAAGCAAATCTAATTGCTAAAAGAAACAGAACTAGAACTGAGAGAAGAACCACTTTCAAAGAAGAACCCTCCTCCTTCGATCAGAAGCTAGATGCTGTCATTAGTAGCATGCACAGACTGGGAGATAGAATAGACGAGGAAAACTTCATGGGAGGGTCAACAACCCAATGCCATAAGGAACCCAAACTTCAGAAAAACCCAAAACTCAAACGCTGGTAGGGCCAGTCCAGACCACGATATTAGGCCTCCTTTTCAAGAAAACTATGCGGAGGCATCTACATCCGTTGAGCCCACAGACGGGACGCATATGAGCTTGATAGATTCAAAAAACGAACAGCAAGTCTTCCTCGCGCAGGAAGACCGACCATACCTTGATACAAAACAATTCCGCACCAAATCGGGAGAGTCCTTTGACTTTAAACAAGGATATGACACTGCTATATACGAGGCACACAAGCAATACAAATTAAGAACAAGGACTGTTGATGTTCTCCCACCTAGCAAAACTAATGATAGCAAACAACTCAACAAAATTAAAGGGAATATCACCAACAATCAACGAGCTGACAGCCCTGTCCCAAACGCTCATCAGGTTACTGTGGAGGATGTAACAGATACACATTCTCCTATTGAGCAGCCTTTGCCCCCCTCCTATCCGAAAGAAGATCTAAAGAGCATTCCCGGACATCTTCCCAAAACAGAGATGCCACAAACGGTCATACACCGTGATGCTGACATTCCAAAAGAGGACATAAAGAGTATGCCTGAAAAAGAGAAATTCACTACTGTCAACGCTAAGAACTCATTGGAAAAACCATTCAGTTTAGAAGCAAAGATTGGAAAACTCAAAATTTCAATCCCCCTCTCAGAACTAGTTAAGCATGATGTATATAGACAACAAATTCAAAGGTCGCTCCAATTACCCGAAGTAAGGGATGATGTAAATGTTTTAGACGATACCCCTAAATTACTGTTCGGGCCAGAAGTTGACGGAAAAACAACATGCGGACCTGTTCCACCTTTCTATGTCAGCCTGCACATACATGACAAAATATTGCACAATGCTATGTTTGACTCAGGGGCCTCACATAACCTTATGCCCAAAGCTGTAATGGAAAAGTTGAATCTCGATATCGCCAGGCCCTACAAAGATCTGTATTCTTTCGATTCAAGTCAGGTCAAATGTTTAGGCTTGATCAAAGACCTTTGTGTCTCCCTAGTCCAATTCCCCAACAAGACAATCTTGATGGACGTAGTAGTTGCGACATTCCCACAAAGTATGGTATGCTCCTATCCAGATCGTGGGGAGCAAAATTGCAAGGATCCCTTCAACTCAAACTCTCTTATGCCACTATATCTGTCTTTGGGAAACCAAAGAGACTATATAGAGAAACATTAATGAAGTATGTGGTAAGCAGTGAGGAAAAACCCCAAAATTTTCCAATATACTCAATCCATTTTGATATGGATTCTTTTATTTTATTTAATGATAACACCAGCCCTCCAACTGATGATAAGCCATTATCTTTGGAGTAAGGAACGAATGTCAATGAGGAATCGGTTGCCAATACCCATGAAATTGTCTCAACAGCTAAGGCAACCAACAAGCAGCAAGAAGAAAATCCCGAAACAGAAATTACCAGTCCACTCGTTCCCTAAACAACTGAAACTCTCAATACAAACCTCGAACGAGAAGCCACGTGGTATTTGGAGTTTGATGGTTCAGTTAACAAGTTAGGAGCAGGGGTTGGAGTGTGGATTTACAATACTCACGAGAATCGCGCACAAGGTCATGCCTATAGACTCAATTTCAGATGTACAAACAATATGGCGGAGTATGAAGCTCTTCTCTTAGGTGTCAAGTTGCTCAAAACCCTGGGAGCTACTACCATTTCCATCCTAGGTGATTCAGACTTGATCATACAACAAATAAAGGGTAACTTTATCGCTAATGATAGTAGAATGAGAGCTTACAGAGCTGCTGCCAACGAATTACTCAGCGCCTTCAGTGAATTTGAGCTGGCCAAAATAGCACGAGACCATAATATTCATGCCCATAGCCTAGCCACCTTCGCTAGCACATGTAAGCTTCCCTTCGAACCAAACCACCATTTCACTGCTGAAATAAAACACAGACCTTCGGTCCCTAACAATGTGAAGGACTGGCAGGTATTCCAAGATGATGCCCAGATTAACAATTTTTTGACTCTGGAGGACAAATTCTCCAACACAAACATTGACATGGATGCGATAACCAAATCACAACAGTCAGCAGAAGAAAAACACTTGACTCTAATAGCTGTAACAAATAAACAAATCCTAAGCCCAAGTGTTTTCGATAATACAAACATAGGGCAGCTGAAACAAATTTGTTCACAGAAGACAGCCAAGATAAAGGATGAGTTTATTGATCTGAAAGGTAATGTTCTGCCTGCCAGCCTTACTCCATTGGAAGACATGTTTTATGACAACGATGTGGCCAAAAAACCAAATATGGAACCTTTGAATGCTGCCATAGAAGAACACAACATAGGAACAACAGAACACCCCAAAATGATTAAACTATCCAAAAATTTGCCTCCTGACCAAAAACCGAAATATGTGGATTTGTTCAAAGAATTCCAAGATGTATTTTCCTGGAGTTATGAGGACTTGAAGTCCTATGACACTTCAGTAATCCAACACACCATTCCCTTAAAACCAAATCAAAAATAGTTCAAACAGAAACTCAGAAGAATCAACCCCATGCTTCTCCCCTTGATTGAAAAAGAAATAAAGAGAATGTTTGAAGCAGGTATCATTGCACCCATCAGATTCTCTGAATGGGTGTCTAACTTAGTTCCCACTAGAAAGAAAATAGGAGAGATAAGACTGTGTGTAGACTTGAGAAATTTCAACCAGGTCTCTCTAAAAGACCACTACCCGTTGCCCAAAATGGATCATATCTTGCAAACAGTAGTGGGTTCCTCTAGAATTTCTTTGCTAGATGGATTTTCAGGATTTAACCAAATCTTTGTTCACTCGGATGACCAAGACAAGACAACTTTTGCCACACCCTGGGGAACATTCAAGTATGTTAAAATGCCTTTTGGGCTGAAGAACGCCGGTGCTACCTTTCAAAGGGCAATGGATATTGTGTTTGCTAAGGAGATACATGATTTCCTCGTAGTTTACCTTGATGACCTGACCCCATTCTCCAAATCCGACCAAGAGCACCTTAAGCACTTAAGGCAAATCTTTATGACATGTAGGAAATACGACATTTCCTTGAAATCTAAGAAGTCCCTGTTCACCCTAGAGGAAGGCAAGCTTTTAGGGCATATAATATCAAAAGATGGGATCAGAATTGACCCGGAAAGAATTCAAGCTATCCTCCAAATCCCTTACCAAAGAAACATAAAAGAATTGCAAGCATTCCTCGGAAATATCAACTTCCTGAGGATATTTATCCCAAATCTAGCCGAGCTAGTAAGGCTATTGAGCAACATGCTAAAAAAGGATGCCAAGGTAAGATGGTCGCTTGAAGCCAAGCAAGCTTTCGAGAGTATAAAAACTGCCCTAATTCAAACACTTGTCCTTACCAGTCCTCAATTCGACCGAGATTTTATCATTTTTTCCTTCGCATCTGAACACACTATAGTTGTTGTCCTTCTAAAGAAAGATGATCAGGGCAACGAGAATCCAATTTCTTTCTTCAGCCAAGCTCTGAGAGACGCACCCTTGAAATTTCAGATTATGGAGAAGTAAGCCTACGCCCTGGTCAAAGGCATCAAAGATTTCAGAATTTACATCCTATACTCCCATGTGATTGCCTATGTCCCTAATGCTGTTGTAAAGGATATACTAACTCAAGAGGGACTGGAAGGAAAAAGAGGCAAGTGGATTGCCAGCATCCTTGAATACGACATTGAGATAAAACCCACCAAGCTCATAAAAGGACAAGGGTTAGCCAAGCTAATGTCCGAAACAAACTTCCAAGCATTAGACATCAATCAACTGAATGATGAACCGAAGCTGGCGACTCCACAGATCAGTGAAACCTTCATGCAATCCCCTTGGTATGCTGATATTTGCTTTGTATTATTAAACCTGTGTGCTCCCCCAGGATTGTCCAGAACCATGAAAATATTTTTAAGGATGAAATCATCAAACTTTTGTGTCATAGATGGTACTTTATTTTGGAAAAATCATGAAGGTATTTTGCTTAAATGTTTAACTATAGATGAAACTAACAGCATCATGAAAGAATTTCATGCAGGGGACTGTGGAGGACACTTATATAGGAAATCCACGGCTGACAAGATCCTACGGGCTGGTTATTACTGGCCCTCTTTATTTGCAGATGTAAAGAAGTTTGTTGTCTCAAGCCACAAATGCCAAATCTTTGAAGGGAAAAGAAAACTACTGCCCTTGCCCCTTAAGTCCATTTCAACTGAGAAACCTTTTTGTCATGCGGAAAGAGTTATTTTTGCAGACAAACCTAACCTCCCTAGGAGTCTAAGACTCTCTAGTGACAAACAAACCAAACAAGAGCAATCCTTCTCTAAACACACGTTATTCTATGAGAGATAAAGTGTTTTCCGATCTTACCTTAGGTCCAACACTTGTTGTAGCAATCCAGCCTTACTGATCCAGATGAGCTCCTCCTTCACTTTAAGACCTGCATACACTAACAAAGCAAACGATTACATAACACCTGAATAATTCATAAAACAAAGCATATTCATCAAATAGACCAAGGAGTACATGAAATAATTCATTAACAACAAATCATTGAGAAGAATGGACTTATTTGTATTAAGGAAACAAAAAAGGAACCATTACAACCTGAGCCTTGGTGTTGTGCAAGCTCCTCCCAGGGTCCAGCAAGAGATTTCCTCTACTTTGACAAGCTCACCCACTCCCACTATGGCAAAAAGGAAGGATAGTGATCTCTCCTCACAAGTCAACAATGGAAGTCCTAATTCTAGCAGCATTTACCCTTTAGAATGTTCAGCTT